>JAUPMV010000289.1:0-17338 GCA_030848855.1 Branchinecta sandiegonensis | reverse complement strand
GGTACTTCCAGATGTGCTAGGACGATGAAACTTCGCTGGAATATTGGAGACTCAACAACATTTGCTTAGAAATTGCTACGTCCCAAATCCGATTATTCCGTAAAGTACCGACCTTGACCGCAAAGTAAAAAAATACTTTTAAGCAATATATGCATTTTCGTGATGCCCATCAGCCCATTAGCAGTTTTGCCTCAAGGGTTTTGCTTACAAATGAAGTTCCAGCTCCCTTAGAGCGCGCATCTCAACCGCAAAGATGAAACTTACTTTTGATCAATCAAATCATCTTGACCCATGCAAGTGCCATATGAGCTTACAGCTCTTGTTTTATTCCAAGTCAGTTTGACCGGGCCCCTGATATGCCTTCCAAGTTTCGTCGTGAAATTCCCCCAAAAAACGGATTTCGGGAAACCCCCTTCTCCCCCCCCCTCAAGTGTCCGGATCCAGTCAAATTATGTAAAAGATTTACATGGACCAGATGTTTGTTCTTCCCAGCAAGTTTCACTCCGATACCATGATTCTAACCGTTTCTCGAGATTTCCGGTCCACCCCCCCCCCCCCAGCTCCCCCGCGGTGCACGTAGCCAATCCGATTCAGCAAATGACTTACCTAGAGCATCTGTTTGTTCTTCCCACAAAGCTCCATCCCGATCCCTCCATTCTAAACGGGTCACGTATTCCCCCCCCCCCCAATAGTTGCCGGATCCGGTCTGGATATGAAAAAAATGTTCAATTCCTGTTCAATTCTTAAATTTCACTCGAATCCGATCACCCATTCCCAAATTACGCATGACTGAAAATTTCGAATTCCCCTCCCTCCACTCCCCCCACCATTATCTGATCGACAAATTTTTTATTTTGAAGTCAGTTTGATTGGGTCCCTGATATGCCTGCCAAGTTTCATCGTGAAAATCCCCCAAACCACCATCACCGGAATTCCGGGACCCCCCCCCCCCCCATAAGTGTCCGGATCCAATACAATGGTCTAAAGGACTTATCTAGAGCAGATGCTTGTTCTTCCCAGCAAGTTTCACTCCGATCCCTCCATTCTAACCGTTTCTTGAAATTTCCGGTCTCCCCCCCCCCCCAACTCCCCCCTGGCCACCGAATCCGGTCAAGACTTTAAACGGGACATTACAGATATATATTCTATTCAGTTATGAAGTTTCATTACAATCCGTTCGAAAGTTACACACTTCTCAATTTCCCGGATTCCCCTGCCCTCCACCCCCCCCCAAAGTCGGATCAGAAAACTGATTTTTCTAAGTTTGTTTGGTCGGGTCTCTGATATGCCTGCCAAGTTTCATGGTCCTAGCACAACTGGAAGTACCCTAACTCGAAAAATGTGACAAAATGCCCTAAATTTTCATGTTTCCAGCGCCCCCACTTCCCCGCATATGGTCGGATCGGGAAACTGATTATTTCCAGGTTATTTTGGTTGGGTCCCTGATATTCCTGCCAAGTTTCATTGTCCTAGCTCATCTGGAAGTACCCTCACTCGAAAATGTGTGACAAAATGCCCTAAATTTTCAAGTTTACAGCGCCCCAACTCCCCCGCATATGGTCGGATCGGGAAACTTATTATTTCCAGGTTACTTTGGTCAGGTCCCTGATATTCCTGCCAAGTTTCATTGTCCTAGCTCATCTGGAAGTACCCTAACTCGAAAAAGTGTGACAAAATGCCCTAAATTTTCAAGTTTTGAGCGCCCCCACTCCCCCGCATATGGTCGGATCGGGAAACTGATTATTTCCAGGTTCGTTTGGTCGGGTCCCTGATATTCCTGCCAAGTTTCATTGTCCTAGCTCATCTAGAAGTACCCTAACTCGGAAAAAAGTGACAAAATGCCCTAAATTTCTCAAGTTTCCAGCGCCCCGCACTCCCCCGCATATGGTCGGATCGGGAAACTAATTATTTCCAGGTTAGTTTGGTCGGGTCCCTGATATGCCTGCCAAGTTTCATTGTCCTAGCACATCTGGAAGTACCCTAACTCGGATTTGTGGGACAAAAAACTCGGACCGACAGACGGAATTGTGATCGTTATATGGCACTTGAGCCAGAGGCTGCAAGTGCCATAAAAAGTAACAAATAGTCAGAACAATTCAGTTTATTCAGATCCCAAGATATAGAGATACCCAGCTTTTCGGCTAAACTTTACGGTTAAAATAGCCTGCTAGAGCAGGAAATACTTCTACTGCCACGTGCCACTCTCGGATGGACATCCGCTGCCGGAATTCCTGACCGTTGTTAACGAATGAAAACGCGAAGTGATAAAAACTAGACCGTTATTCGTCCATAAAGTTATTTGATTGGACAGGAGAAGACGAACAAACAAATCCAGCTCTGGGGGTCCCCTTAATGCTTCGGGCACACAATTAGGGTCGGATGCCCGCGCACTGAAATTGATGGCAGATTTTCTTCACCACATCACATCAATTCCGGATGGAAAAGTGTATGGTTTCAGCTTCATGAAATGTCCGGCCGCAATACCCTGTCGTCTGTCCGCATCATAAGCTTTTCATGTTTGTTCTTTGAAGACGAATTACAAACCTCTCCACGGAGCTCATTCCCATGAGTGGTAGTACTTCCATGAGGGGGCACAAGCTGAGCAGAGTATTATTGTTCCTCGCCCATGATCGCCACGCGACCACCGTCTCTTTACGATTCGTTTGTCAACCCTACGCATTCCACACCTGGACGTGATGCTCCGCATTTGTGTTGCTTGGATCTTCCGGAGCACTGCTGGAAATTACGCACGCGCCCTATTATAATCTCCCGAGATCTAACAGATCCAGGAGCCAAGGAGATCAGTAGCACGTTTGAATAAGTTCGTGGTGGAGATTAAGGGAATGGTTACTTAGTGTGATAGGATGTACCCTGGATATAATCGTAGCCCACCGAAAAGGACTGTTTCCCAACATGCAGGATCCGACCATTATTACTTCAGGTACACGGTTCTGGGAAGACATTCCCCGATTTGTCATTCCAGGCAGTATAATGCATGATTTTTTGGTTGGCCATGCCAAATGTTAGGCATACACAGCGTATTGGATAGGGTCAGTGCGCCGGCTAATGTAGCCTGTGCCAGATAATACTCGGGCAACTTAATAATTTCAGCGAAATTTGCAAAATAACCATTAAAGATTCTTTTCAGTGGATTAGGGTGGCATAGATTAGCCTGCGTTTGATGTAGGCCATAACAAGCGCTGTGTGGGGAAGCCAGGTTCTTACAATCATTTAAACTTGGATCGTTCTGAATTAAGTCGATCTTTGGCCAAGTGTCATCACGAGCAATGCTCTTTTTTACAAGATGGTGGACAAGCTAGAACACCTAATTTGGAAAAAAAAACTTGTGAGTTTGAGTTTCTGGTTTGTTCAATTAAAAACACCCAAAGTCTGCCAAGCTCAGCATTTTGGCGAGTTAAAGCTAGAATCGTTTTCGGTCGATTTGGCCTAAAATGCGGACAGTTGTTGCATAGGTTTTTAGCTTGTTTGACCCCACGCAACCCCCTGAGACCTGGATTTTGGAGTGACATTTTGGTTCTTTTTTTCAGCCTCAACTCGTCGAATCAAGAATTCACGCTGGATCTCACGCAAACCAATGCCGGGGGGACTATCCCTCGTAAGTATACTTATTGTTTGGATTGTCAAGTATTGTGCACGTTACCAGGGGCGTCACGACCGGGGGGGGGGGGGGAGGGCCCCCCCCCCCCAATTCTGTCGTCCAGTCGGTAAAAAAGAACCGAGTCGGCGCGAAGCGCCGCGATTTTCTCCAAATCAGTTGATTTTTTTTCATTAAAACAGTCGATTTTTCGTCAAAACAGTCGTTTTTTTCTGAAAATCAGTCGTTTTTTTCGAAATTGTCATTTTTTTCTTGAAAACAGTAGTTTTTTTTCGCAAAAACAGTTGGTCCGTAAATTCGTTGGCCCTTGGGGGGGGGGGGCCGAAACATTGTACCTAAGTTAAACAAAATTTGCAATACACATTTGGAGAAATGGACTTTATTCAACAAATAAATGGCTCCTTTCATCTCTTTATCGATCGAGTTTTGTAGTGGGTTCAGTATTATAATTATTAGTAAAAGCCCGGAAGGGTTGGCTTGACTGTGCGAAAGCCCCAGATATCTGAAAGTTTAAAAGGTGAAGTCTGGCTTTTAGCTGTAAAGCACATCTCTCACTATTTACTGTTTATGTTCCAGTTTCAAACCTATCTGAACACTGTAAAACCAAGCTTTGGTTTTAACAAATTATCTGCGGCTTTGTCTGTTTAAGCCTTTTCCCAGACCCATTGACTTCTATAAAAAAACTTCGCAAAATTCAGAAATCGGGTTTACGCATCAGTAGCATGAACTCGAACACTCGTCGGGTGCATAATGCGCATGGAAAACACTGAATCATTGCAAGTGCAAAGATTAGTGAGGTGTCGTTAGCTGGTTGAAATCTGGGTCTCCGGGCTGAAGAATTAATAAGTTACGTAAGTAGGTTGCATTGGCATTATAGGTACGACAGGTCCTTTAAGCCGCCCGTTGTCCAGATTCGTCTAACGTGGGCTCCCGTTGTTACGTCTTCTCAAGCGTCTTCTCTCTTACGTCTTTTAGCGATCCTGATGAAAGTAAGGACTGCCTATGAAACCATAAAATATATCTGCCCGTCGAAAAAAGTAGTGGCCATCCAAAATAGAGTAGACACAAAGCAGATTTGTTTTGAATTTGCAGCCCCAAAAAAGTAGTTTCTACATCAAGAGAGGTGCTTATTACCAAGAACTGCATACCGACAAACTAGTTACCTTTTTCCGACGAAAGTACTCTCTCAGGACCTTTAGGGAGGGGGAAGTCCTCCCCTGCCACATGTCGCACGATAGTGTGAATTGTCACTCTTTTTTTTATTTGTCACTCTTGTCCTACGTAGGACATAAAATTCACTCTATTTATGCAGATGTCCAGATTTGTCGCACAATAGTGTGACAATTCCAGAAAGTACAGAAATAAACGCGGAATTCAACTCGATGCAAGTAATTTTAAGGCATTCCACTATGTCTGTACTACACAAAGAGTTAGATTTTAATTTCAGTGGGAGTGAAGAAAACTACTCTCCCATGGGCAAGAGTCTCCAAACAGATTGAAGCATGTCAGCAGCGTAATTACACGTTTTGCGTTGATCAAATGCACCCGAATCGCTGCTTTTTCCTGTAAAGTGGGGTGATTACGTATTGCGTACTATTACGTGAACTGGAAGCAGGTAGGAATAAAGTATTAGCACGCCTATTTTTCGTTTAGGCACGCTTTGGCCTACCATACTTCTCTTGTAATGTGAACCATCCTAGTCTTATGGTACTGGACAGTCTTTTCTTTATATGATACAGCAGTTAAATGTGAGGTCTGAACGCAAAAACTGGAATTTTTTTAAACTCATCATGCTCAGAAGATTCCATACCGATTGAGATTCTGCCGAAATACATTTTTGCATCAGTGATTCCGACCAAAAATTAAAATTTCGCGTTTTTTTCATGAGAATAAAATTTCACTCCCAATTCACTCTTTTTTTCAGCCAAAAGTCACTCTTTAAATTTTTCTTATGTGGCAACACTGCCTCCCCATAGTGAAAGCCCAAACTTGGCTGGGGGAGATGAGTCAAACGAGCTGAGTATAGAAAACTTAAACCTCAGTTTTTACGGCCCGAAAAATTCGCCATAAAAAGGCGCAAATCCAATTACTTCCGCTAAACACTGCCGGCTCCCTCTCGCTTTAAAGCACCAATTTTGAATTGCCTCATTTCTTTTCCAGTTGCATCCCTGGCCGGGCCTGGTCGATCTCCGGGAAAATCCTCACCCGGCCGATCTGCAAATGTTGCTGGAGGGAGATGCGTCAGAGAGGTCGAGCAACAGCTGGACGAGCTGAGGAAGGAAAATTTCAACCTCAAACTGAAGATCTACTTGATGGAGGATAGATTTGGACGACTGTATGGAACGGGGGAGAAAGCGGACCTGGCAAAGCATAACATTGAACTACAGGTAAGATTCGTGAAGAGAGAGAAACGGGATGAAGCAAGACCAAAGGTTTCGATGGGATCCCGAAGTTCAATACTTAATCCAGAGAATTAGGTCTTGCAGATACCCGGTTTTCGTAGACTCCTGGAACATTTTTATTATTGAAATTTAGAAGCAGATTAAGACTAATGACTATTCATCTGAGAAAAACAGGTTCAGATGTGGGTTCAGCATGTAAGTTTACCCCTATACGCAGGGGCGTCCCGAGCTTTTTCTTCATTGGTGGGGGGGGGGGGGAATCTGGTAAAAATCGAACGAGTCGGTACCTGATTTTGACCGATTTTTTTCTTCTAAATAAAACTATTTGCCTCCAGGAAGCTACAGTGTAAAAGTTGCATATTATGTACAAAATCGAGTCTAAAGACAAGCTTCTGCGCGTTTTCACTCTCTTCGTCTTCTGTTGTTTTTTCAGGGATACGCCGTCACTAGCCTTTTAGCTTTCCGGGACGCCCAGTTTTGCCAACAGAACTTAAAAATGTGGCGACAAAAAAAAGCCGCTGTCACATGGTGACAACGTCACTAGCGGCTGTACATAGGAAAAATAAAGCGCCGCAGGCTGTAATGTTTTAATCCGTTTTTTTTTTCTGGCAACATTTAACTACTTTCCATGCAATTCTAGCTTTTAATGGGGTTCAGGTCCCTCAAAATTCCAAGTTTGAAACGCCAACTAAATGATGCACCCTTCTTCTAAATAGTGAAGACTGCAAAATGCACCGCAGGCGAAATTTTGTGGAAACACCGAAGATCGAAGTGCCTTTTTGCGATCCCAAGACTACCTATTAAACCACAGAGCTGTCGGGCGAAAAAAGGGGCCATCCAGGGTAAAGTAGATACAAAGTATTTACTCTGAATTTACAGCAAACAAAAGTAGGCTAGTCTTCACGTTAAGGCACGTGATTATTCCTCAAGTACTGCAACCATTAGAAGTAAAAGTTATCTGGTGAATGGCAACCAGCTGAAGCTACTCTTAAATGGTAAAGAACAAGAGCTAAATAAATTGAAATTAAATTACCGAGCTTAGTAACTGGGTTGAACAAAATGGTGAGTCCGTGCTACCGAAAAACGAACCAAAAAAAAAAAGAAACAGATCGGGAGCGGTAAAACAACCGAATTTCGGAATTGAATAAAACTTGTTAGAACCACCTAGATCAACCGAATGTAGAAAGTCGGGTAATAGATACGCACTAAACACAGATCCGTTGAATTACCGAATTCGGTCACGGACCAGAACCAAATGAATCTGATTAATCACCGAATTGTGAAGTGAACTGACCAAATGCGATAGAACAGATACGGGCTTGAGAAAAGTTCGGTGAATTACCGAATTCGGTGACGAATGAGAACAAATAAACACGTTAAGTCACCGAATTTACGACGGAACGTACCGAATGCGGTAAAATTGACGCGCGCTGAACAAAAGTTGGATGAATTACCAAATTCGATAAAGAATGGGAACCAACAAACACGTTAAATCGCCCAATTTAGTAACAAAAGATTTTATAAAACGGGCATCAGGGCTTCGCCGCGATGCCCGTTTCGACCGGAAGTTTCGCTTTCGGCGAAAATTTTACCGAATGCCCAAAACTTAGGCCCCCCCCCCCCCCTCGGGACGCCCCTGCCTATACGTCATATCTACTTCTACAAAACCGATCAAAACTTCTAACAAATTTCCGGTTTCGGCCGGATTCCGGGTGAACTATTTGTCCGGCAAAAAAATAAGGCTCAAGAACGAATTGAGCATATCTCCGTACCCCTGTAACGAACCCCTAATCAACTTCAGATAAAAACTTAACTTTTAACAAGTTGCTTGCACATTCGCATCGTTCGGTGTAATTGTTTCCCTTTTCTTTCGTTATACTTCACTATTTCCTGTTTTGTCCAGTGTGTAATACAAATCTAATATCATCGTGCGGTTTATTAATCTCTTGAACCATTTTCTGTGGGAAGGAATGAGGCTTTATGAATGGGGAGCTTTGGGGGGGGGGGGGTTGATGGAGGATTTTGGGAAGCAAAATAAGGAAGGGCAGCTGGTGTCGCAGCTAATTTACGGTACGTTAAGTTTTGGCCAAAAGAATGTCAGTGTAACGTGTGATTAAGGTTTAGCTCCACAATTTCTGGTGTCGTGATGTGATAAATAAACGCCTCAGAGTTTTTTAACCACATCGGAAAGTGACCAACGAACGAAGTACGGATCCCGATTTGCCGAAAAAGCTTTTTCCGATGATGGTGTGCTGCCAGATTAACGGAAAAGGCCAGTTTTGTGGGTGCGAACGGCCAAACAACCCATGAACTAAACAAAGAAAACAGACTTGCCGCTTTTGTCGATTTACCCACAAGGAACGAAATGGAACGAAAGTGTTTGATGGTGCATTTTTACAAAAATAAAAAAATCCCTATTTATCAAACTTTCGGTCTTCTCCCGCAAAAAAGTCTTCAGAATTTGATGTGATTTCTTTTGTGTAAAAACATCCCGATTTGCCGACGAGATTTAAAGATGCAATTTGTGTTGAACTACCTAATGTCGCACTGTCTGTAGCGTCTGCTTTTCTCATGTCATCTAGCGGAGATTGAGGAAACTTGTCATGGAAAGAAGATCGCCAAGAAATGCTTCCAATGAGAATAAATATGAACAACACATCTTTTTGTTCAAACTTAGAAAGTTCTAGCGGCGGAAACAGACCCTTTGCGACGACATTGTTTAATTTTCGTGTTCAGCTTTCTGTAAAATTTCTACATTCCAGCAAACAACAAACAGAAAGACCCATTCCCTACTTTGAATAAGAAAATCTATTTCCAGGTGGAAGTTCAATCCCTGAAGAAAGAAGTCTCGGAAAAAGTGGAGCTTCTGAAGCAAGCCACAGTAGCGATTGAACGTCTAGAAAAACAGCAACTTTCGCTGAAGATGCAAAGAGAAAAGATGGACACCGCCCTGGAAGCTTTGAAAGAGGTACGAGAGAGCTTTAGGTGTGTAGGGGGTGGATTGAAGGTGTAGGCTTTGCAGCTAAGGAATAATCATATTGTGTCGTAGCTCCTGGCATCCAGAATTTTGGCCGAGACTTGTTCAGCTGCAGTTCCTAGCCCGTAGATAGGTAGGTAGGTTTTTTAATTCTAACCAAAGCATTGGAAATAAAAAAAAAATGACTAATATCCTATTGCAGCAAAAAGAAAGTCCTAAGGACTTGTGCTGCAATTTACTGGTAGATACAATATAGTTACAATAATAAATAATTAATAAAGTTAATAGTTAATAAATATATTGTTAATAAATATACAGTTAATAAATTTAAAGTTACAGTTACTTGTACGTTACTTTCTCCATGAGCCAGGGGACTGTATTCTCGCTCGATGTAGCTCGCTCGGCCAGTGTCGACCCTCCCACCAGGAGTTCCCAGGGTCAAGGACTTCCTTAAAGGACCTGTCTTACCTATAATACTAATGCAATCTACTTCCATAATAACTCCATATATTTCTAAACCCGGAGTTCGGTACATTCTAACCCCTCTAAAAAAAACATGCTGATTTTTTCACCTGCCGTGTTTTGCTACCTTCGATGTGTATCACGCTGTCGACGGTTGTCTGTGAGAAGTTTATCCATCAGAAAAAACGGTTATGCAAATTGTTTCCCTGTTTTCGCTACAACTCAACGGTCTCGGAAAAGGCTTTTAACAGACAAAACCGTGGGTTATTTTTTGAAAGCACAGTACAGTTTTAAGGTATTCAAATATTTAAAATACTATGAGTTGAAGAGTAAATAGTGCGAGGGGTCCTTTAAAGACTGCCACTAGTTCCCAGACTGGCCTCTCGGGATTCTAGCTTTTAGGTTCGTTAAGATTACGATAATTACCTTAACTTTTGTATTCGTCTGTTTTTCCGTCTGTCTTCAACAATGTTCTAGTTCGGACACTTCCAGATAAGCTAGGAGTATGAAGCTTGGCACGCTTATAAAGGTCTCGACCCAGTTTTGCAGGAAACTTTCGTTTTTATGGCACTTGCAGCTCCGGTCAAGTGCCATATACCGATCACTTTTCGGTCTGTCGGTCCGTCAGGCCACTCACCTCGAGTTAGGGTACTTCCAGAAGTGCTAGGACGATGAAACTTGGCAGGCATATTAGAGACACTATCTAACTAACTTGGAAATAGTCATTTTCCTGATTCGACCACCATGGGGGGAGTGGAGGGCGGGGGAATCCGGAATGTTGACGTATTCTTAACTTTTGAACGGGGAATCGGATCTTAATGAAACTTGATATTTGGAAAGACCTCCTGTCTCAGATGTCACACTTCAAGTCCGGAATGGATTTGGTGACTTTGGGGGGAGTTGGAGGGGGGGAACCGGAAATCTTGTGACATGTTCAGAGTGGATGGATTTGGATGAAACTTGGTTGGAAGAACAAGCACAAGCCCCAGATACATAGTTGACAAGACCAGATCTGATCCGAGCACTGTGGGGGGAGTTGGAGGGAGAGTTCCGGAATTCCGGTGATCCCGACTTCAGTTGCGTACACATGTGCCAGGACGATGAAACTTGGCAGGCATATTAGGGACCCGACCAAACTAACTTGGAAACCGTCACTTCCCTGATCCGACGACCGTGGGGGGAGTGGAGGGAGGGGGAATCCGTAATATTGACGTATTTATAACTTTGAACGGGGAATCGGTTCATAATACAACTTGGTATTTGTAAAAAGCTAGTGTCTCAGATGCCATACTTCAAGTCCGAAATGGATCCGACTTTGGGGGGAGTTGGAGGGGGAACCGGAAATCGTGTGACATGCTCAGAGTCGACCATCTGCGATGAAACTTGGTGGGAAGAACAAGCCCTAGAGACAGAGCTGACAAAACCAGACCGGATCCGAGCACTGTGGGGGGAGCTGGAGGGAGGGTTCCGGAATTCCAGTGATCCCGACTAAGGAGGCTTACACATGTGCTAAGACGATGAAACTTGGCAGGCATATTAGGGACCCGACCTAACTTGGAAACAGTCACTTACCCGATCCGACCACTTTGGGGGGAGTGGAGGGTGGGGAATCCGGAATATTGACCTGTTTATATCTTTTGAACGGGGAATCGGATCTTAATGAAACTTGATATTTGGAAAGACCTCGTTTCTCAGATTTCCCATTTCAAGTGCGGACAGGGTCCGATCAATGTGGGGGAGCGGAAATTTTGTGACGCGCTTCGATTGGGATAAGACTTGGCGGGAAGAACAAGCGTAAGCTCTAGATACATCAGTGATAGAACCGGACCGGATTCGGTCACTCTGGAGGAGTTGGAGGGGGTCCAGAATTCCGGTGATCGCATTTAAGGTAGACTACTTGCAGATGTGCTACAAAGATGAAAACTTGGCTTGAAAATTAGAGACTTGACAAGATTGGCTTAGAAATGATCACTTCCCAGATCCGACCATCGCTTAAAAACTTATCTTAACTGTAAAGTACAAAAAATACTTTTAAGCAAAACCTACATTTTCATGATCCCCATGAGCAAGGGCTTTGATTACAGATGAATTTCTAGCGCCCTTAAAGTGCGCATCATCACAGCCAAGTGCAAATAAAAAATTACCAAACGATACATTCTCGTGATTTCCTAGGGTCCATCGTCATTCTTATTTACGAAGTCCTGCAAGTGCGATAGGAGCTTCCAGCTCTTGTTGTTCAGTCAGTGAATCAAATTGCTGAATAAAATATTTTCGAGTTACACAAAAATTACAACAAATTAACTAATACAGTTACAAGATATGAACTGAAATAAATGTTGGAATTGAACTGTGTAAACATTGGGTTGAAGAATTGGCAGGATACGGCAAAAACTGATTGCACAGTGTTCCTCTCTGACCGAAGCACGGAGGGGAGGGGAGGGGGAATTTCCGGATTCGATAATTAGTGGGGGATGAGAGGGAGGGGCCGTAGATGTGTCATATATGTGTCCGAACGGCATTCGGCTACGATAGGGGATTTAAAAGTGGGGAATTCGAATTTGTTGACACGCTTGGGGAACAAACGGGCGAAGCTATTGGGATGAAACTTGGCTAGGAGCCGGGCCGGATCCGACATTGATTGGCTGGGAAGGAAGGGGGTACCGGGTATCTTCCCGCAGCATGTGCCGTATGAGCTCGTAGCACTTGTTTTACTTGCATTTGTTGTTCTATACTAATTGTATACTCCATTTGCGTGTTTTCTAGTGGTAGGGAATAAACAAATTTATCCAATCCTTCGCTCCAACGGCTTGGCGCCGTTGGTGATGTCCTAGGCGCCGAACGGGATGTCGTAGCTGCTGATATCGGGTAGACTTACGTAATCTTAGCCGTATTTTCCTGACAGTTTTCAGCCTCGAAGTAGAATTTGACCTCAAATTTTGTTTTCCAATTCTTAAATTATTTCGACACCCTATTAAAGGACACCTGAACAATGAAACCATACTTGAACACACGATGGAGAATGCATTTACAGACATGGCCACGGAGAGCTTTCATGTCCTGAGCGTGACGTTATCAAAATAGGGATGTTCGTTTCTGGAGGTTTGCACATGCAGACTCCAATACAAAAAGCGTAATTCATTCAAATCTTGTACAGCGCTGGCCGGGTCGTATTGGAATTTCTTCTAGATATACGTTTGGGCTTAACTGGTTAAAAACTATTCCAGAAGAAGTGTTGATTGGAGACATTTGTTCATTTCTAAAATTGTTCGGTACTGAAATAAGGACAGATGCAAAACGGAGCAAAAATCATAGCTTGGAAACACTATTTCGTATTTGGATTGGGTTTTCTGCAGGCAATGTTAACGGAAGTCATACAGATAGGGATGATACTTGGTACTCTTCATTCTTCATTCTTTAACGCTTTTGATTTCAGGAATTATCGAAGCATAGGGCACATGTTTGCCCAACCATTCCACCGAGTAATCCCTTAACGGGTTCATCCCCAATGGATAACTCCGTGGCCCTTTACCTTGAGGCATTTGGAACCAGGGCGCTGGATAGTCAGCTTACTCCCGACAGCTCACGCGCGGAAAACCTCGAAAGTGAATTGGAGGATTTGAGGAAAGCCTTCAGCGACCAGGTAAGTCCCCTACCCCCCCCCCCCCCCCCCCCCCCCCCCCCCGCCCCTGGATACGGCCCTGTTCAGGCTTATACGTCTTCGAATATTCCTTGACCCAAGCTGACTTTGAAACATATCTTCAAACAATATTCAACGGATACTTCAGCTACGATGCTTCGCCAGCGATATTTCGGCCCTTCTTGGCAAGGGTCCTCGTCAGGCTGTAAATCTTCAGGGTCAACGTCGAGAAAGGAAACACATGCAAATCATGCTGACCGATTTGAAGGTTTGTTTCCTTCCCCGACGTTGACCCTGAAGCCAATAGTTACTATTAGTTACTATTTCGAGAAGGCTGGAACGGTCAGCGTAGTAACTTTTCGTAAGGTTGGAACGGAAATAGTAAGTAATAGTTACTATTGTTAGAAGGGTGGAACACGCTCTTTATCGGCAGAACTACGAAAACAAGAGTTTTTCGGCATCTCTCAGAAGCGTCATCGTCCTTATACCATCGGTCCCTCCGAAAATAATTCCCTAATTTCCCCAGAGTCGTACTTCGGGAATACCCCAGGATCTTTCAACCGTTTTGGCGCTACTTAACTGGGCTAAGGTCAAAAATCTTAGTACTACAGCCAACCATAGAGATTGATCTCATTTTGGCGAGTAGATGTGTTTAGGGCTATGGTCCCACATGATTGTCTGGCATTTTGCTCTTGATGAGTATGGGGTGGGCAGGGAGATGAGGCTTCAATATAGGATGTACGTTTGCCTTCCCAGGATCGATTTCAGGATGATTATCCGAATCGTTTTCACAATAGTTCGCGGCGCCGAGTGGTGCAGGTGTTAGGGTCGAACCCACGCTGCAATTCGTGAAGGTGCGCAAGCGCTCCGGCGTGGAATGTGAAAAAATGGTTGTTTTGGATTTTCTGTATTACATGGTACATTTCTCTTGATTACGTCGCAATTCAGTGCCCATCTTTCTATTTCAATTGCTATCTCGCAAGGTGGTTCTGGCACTTTGCTCAGACTTATCTTTTTCGGAAAATAAGCAATCTCTTTGTCGAAGAAATACTAAGAAGAGTCAAAGAAAAGGTGAATTGGCGGTCTTCCGGTGTAAACTAGCGAAAACGGCTCCTATAATCTTGGAAGGTGTAGACTGATTTATTGGTGTAATGAACACAGCGGGAAGCGAAAACGCGAGAGCATCTCTCGTAAATGTCAGTTAGCCTTTCAGAAACTTCAGATATAAAGCTCTCTAGTTCTCATTGGACCGTCTATCAGATTAGAGAAGTACTAAGGAAAGGTTAGCGGACCAACCTTAAACTTCTGTTATCGTGTTAGGTTATGTGATCGTCTGTAGATTATACTTTGTATGTGATTGAATGAAAATGATTGGTGTTCGCTTTCGAGCTGGAATGGTTGAAGCATTGGTGAAATCGTTTTTGGGATCCCAAAACGTAAGCGGAGGGATACCTATAACATCGCAAAAGTTGTCCGTCTGTGAGCACGATAACTCTCGAAGGGACTAAGATATTTTGGTGAAACTTGGTGTGAGGATTCTTTGGGTCAAGGGAAAGATCGAGTTCGTAGACGGGCTATGTAAGCCCTACATTTAGCGGTGGGGGAGGGGGTTCAAATTAATTGGAAAACAAAATATTTTTTAAATAGCTAGTGAGATAGTCGATTCAAGGGTAAGAAGACATGCTGAACACGATTATGAAAACCATTTTCCCGCCGGACAAGTAGTTAGCCGGGAATTCCGGCTAAAACCGGAAAGTCTGTTAAAAGTAAAAGTTTTATTTGATGTTGATTAGATGTCCGATTTCGGTGGAAGAAGAGGTGCTGAACCCGTATATGACAATCGTTTTTTAACCGGACACATAGTTCGCCCTGAAACCGGAAAATTTGTTCAGTTAAATTTTTATTTAAAGTTGACTAGATGTTTGACATAGGGGTAAGGAGATACGCTGAATTCGTGTTTTAGCTTTATTTTTTCGCCGGACCAGTAGTTCTGGAATTCGGCCGAAACTGGAAAATTGGCAGAAGTAAGGCAGGAAGTTTTGATCGGTTTCGTGAAAATAGATATGACTTATAGGGGTAAACACACATGCTGAATCCATATCTGAACTTGATTTTCTTAGATGATTAGCTATTTGGCCTTAATCCGTTTCTGAATTTGAATAGTAAGAATGTTCAAGGAGTCTGGCGAATACAAGACCCAATTGTCTGGATTAAATATTGCATTTTTGGAATCCCAACGAAACCTTTGGTCTTGTTGTTTTTTGTTTTTCGGCTAATGCTTGCTCTTTACTCAATCTGCACATGGAAGTGGCAAGTCCTCACTGGAAACTGTGGTGTTCTCGTGTTACAAAGTACTTTAACAAGAGCTGGAAGCTCATATGGCACTTGCAAGGCCGGTTTTAGATGGAAGTGATGGTCAAACGTATTTTTTTCACTTTTCGGTTAAGATGCGCCAAACTTGCAAGGCTGGGTCAGAGGATGGAACACTGTCAGAAGTTTCATAACAGATTGCGCATAACACTTTCAAGAAAAACACCTTTTCACTTAGAAATAAAGTGTTAAGACCAATTAAGTTTACACTATTTCGTGCCTAGATCTCCAACGAAACCGCGCATCCTGCTGTTGTCGTTATTTAACTTCTGACAGTATAGTATTTTTTACCTATTGAAGGTGTTGTTGGAGATCTGGACACGAAATAGTATAAACTTAATTGGTCATAACACTTTTTTTCTAAGTGAAAATGTGTTATTCTTGAAAGTGTTATGCGCAATCTGTATGAAAGTTCTGAAAGTGAAGTGATGGTCCAAAGTTTATTTTTCACTTTTCGGTTAAGATGCGCACTTTAAGGGTGCTTAAAAATAATTTATTAGCAAAACCCTTGAGGCAAAAAGGATCATGTGCTCAGGGCGATCCTGAAAAAGTAGATTTTGCTTAAAAGTTTTTTTTTGTATTTTGCAGTTAAGATGAGTTCTTTAAGGGATGTTCGAATTGGAGAAGTGACGATGTCTAACCCAACAATGTCAGTTTTTTAATGCTCCAACAAAGTTTTATCGTCCTAGCACATCTGGAAGTACCTTAATTCACGATCACCGGGATTCCCGACACCCCCTACAGCTCCCTCCCCTCGGTACCCGAATTTGGTCCGATTCTGTCACTGATGCACCTAGGACTTGTGCCTGTACTTCCCACCAATTTTCATCCTGATCGCTCCACTCTATGCGTGTCATAAGATTTCCGGTTCTCCCCTCCGCCCCCCCCCCCCAGTTCATCGGATCCGGCCCGGACTCGAAATGGGACAGCTGAGAGATGAGGTCTTTCAAGATATCAAGTTTCATTAAGATCCGATAACCCGCTCGAAAGTTATGCATGCCACTACTTTCCGGATTCCGCCGTCTCCCCCCCCCCCCCACGATGGTCGGATCAGGCGAGTGACTCTTTCCAAGTTAATCTGGTCGGGTCCCTGATATGCCTGCCAATTTTTATCGTTCTAGCCCACCTGGAAGTACATTAACTACGGATCGCCGGAATTCCGGAACCCCCCTCCAGCCCCCCCCCCACAGAGTCCGAATCCGATCCAGTTCTGTCAGTTATATATCTAGAGCTTGTGCTTGTTCTTCCCACCAAGTTTCATTCCGATCGCTCCACTCTGAGAGTTTCACACGATTTCCGGTTCCCCCTCCGACTCCCCCCCCCCCCCGATTCATCGAATCTGGTCCGAACTTGAATTGAGACATCTGAGACACGAGGTCTTTCCAGATATCAAGTTTCATTAAGATCCGATCACCCATTCGAAAGTTATGCATGCCCCTATTTTCGGGATTCCGCCAACTCCCCCTCCCCCCATGATGGTCGGATCAGGCAAGTGACTATTTCCAAATTAGTTTGGTCGGGTCCCTAATATGCCTGCCAAGTTTCATCGTCCTATCCCTTCTGGAAGTACCCTAACTCGAGAACAGGGGACCGACCGACCGAAAAATGATCGGTATTTGGCACTTGAGCGGAGGCAAGTGCCATAAAATGTTCGACCTAGGAAGAGAAAAGGCAACTGCTTAAAGCTTAGCCGAAAAGGGCTGAGATAGGACAGTCTAGTTAACCATTACTTATTCACTTAAATAGCCTTGAAAACCCGATGAAAATGCGGTAATTCATTGCACCGCTGTTCACGGATAATCGATTTTCGTACAGTGGACTTTCTCTGTTGGATTTGTGGTGCCTCCGTGCATTTGCACCCGTGTTGTATGCTT
>JAUPMV010000288.1:0-17841 GCA_030848855.1 Branchinecta sandiegonensis | reverse complement strand
AAAGTGGACAGAGAATAGTGGAAAGACTAAAGTGGACAGACTATAGTGGAAAGCCTAAAGTGGACAGACTAAAATGGAAAGACTAAAGTGGAAAGACTAAAGTGGACAGACTATAGTGGAAAGACTGTAGTGAACAGAATAAAGTGGAGAGTATAGTGGATAGACTAAAGTGGAAAGACTAAAGTGGACAGACTATAGTGGAAAGACTATAGTGGAAAGACTGTAGTGGACAGAATAAAATGGAGACTATAGTGGAAAGCCTAAAGTGGAGAGAGAATAGTGGAAAGACTAAAGTTGACAGACTATAGTGGAAAGACTATAGTGGAAAGACTGTAGTGGACAGAATAAAGTGGAGACTATAGTGGAAAGACTAAAGTGGACAGAGAATAGTGGAAAGACTATAGTGGACAGACTATAGTGGAAAGACTATAGTGGAAAAACTGTAGTGGAAAGAATAAAGTGGAGACTATAGTGGAAAGACTAAAGTGGACAGAGAATAGTGAAAAGACTAAAGTGGAAAGAATGTAGTGGACAGAATAAAGTGGAGACTATAGTGGAAAGACTAAAGTGGAAAGACTAAAGTGGACAGACTATAGTGGAAAGACTGAAGTTGAAAGACTCAGTGGACAGACTAAAGTGTACACACTGAAGTGGAAAGACTAAAGTGGAAAGACTAAAGTGGAAAGACTAAAGTGGACAGACTATAGTGGAAAGACTAAAGTGGACAGACTAAAGTGGAAAAACTAAAGTGGAAAGACTAAAGTGGACAGACTATAGTGGAAAGACTATAGTGGAAAGACTGTAGTGGACAGAATAAAGTGGAGACGATAGTGGAAAGACTAAAGTGGACAGACTATAGTGGAAAGACTATAGTGGAAAGACTTCAGTGGACATAATAAAGTGGAGACTATAGTGGAAAGACTAAAGTGGACAGAGAATAGTGGAAAGACTAAAGTGGACAGACTATAGATGAAAAATTATAGTGGAAAGACTGTAGTGGACAGAATAAAGTGGAGACTACAGTGGAAAGACTAAAGTGGAAAGACTAAAGTGGACAGACTATAGTGGAAAGACTGAAGTGGAAAGACTCAGTGGACAGACTAAAGTGGAAAGACTAAAGTGGACGGACTATAGTGGAAAGACTATAATGGAAAGACTGTAGTGGACAGAATAAAGTGGAGACTATAGTGGAAAGACTAAAGTGGACAGAGAATAGTGGAAAGACTAAAGTGGACAGACTATAGTGGAAAGCCTAAAGTGGACAGACTAAAATGGAAAGACTAAAGTGGAAAGACTAAAGTGGACAGACTATAGTGGAAAGACTGTAGTGGACAGAATAAAGTGGAGAGTATAGTGTAAAGAATAAAGTGGACAGAGAATAGTGGAAAGACTAAAGTGGACAGACTATAGTGGAAAGACTATATTGGAGAGACTAAACCTAACCTAACCTAACCTAACCTAACCTAACCTAACCTAACCTCCACTTTATTCTGTCCACTACAGTCTTTCCACTATAGTCTTTCCACTATAGTCTGTCCACTTTAGTCTTTCCACTATTATCTGTCCACTTTAGTCTTTCCACTATAGTCTCCACTTTATTCTGTCCACTACAGTCTCTCTACTATAGTCTTTCCACTATAGTCTGTCCACTTTAGTCTTTCCACTATTCTCTGTCCACTTTATTCTTTCCACTATACTCTCCACTTTATTATGTCCACTACAGTCTTTCGACTATAGTCTTTCCACTATAGTCTGTTCACTTTAGTCTTTCCACTATAGTCTCCACTTTATTCTGTCCACTACAGTCTTTCCACTATAGTTTTTCCACTTTAGTTTGTCCACTTTAGTCTTTCCACTATAGTTTTTCCACTATAGTCTGTCCACTTCAGTCTTTCCACTATTCTCTGTCCACTTTAGTCTTTCCACTATAGTCTGTCCACTTTAGTCTTTCCACTATTCTCTGTCCACTGTAGTCTTTCCACTATAGTCTCCACTTTATTATGTCCACTACAGTTTTTCCACTATAGTCTTTCCACTATAGTCTGTCCACTTTAGTCTTTCCACTATTCTCTGTCCACTTTAGTCTTTCCACTATAGTCTCAACTTTATTCTGTCCACTACAGTCTTTCCACTATAGTCTTTCTACTATAGTCTTTCCACTATAGTCTGTCAACTTTAGTCTTTCCACTATTCTCTGTCCACTTTAGGCTTTCTACTATAGTCTCCATTTTATTCTGTCCACTACAGTCTTTCCACTATAGTCTTTCCACTATAGTCTGTCCACTTTAGTCTTTCCACTTTAGTCTATCCACTATAGTCTCCACTTAATTCTGTCCACTACAGTCTTTCCACTTTAGTCTTTCCACTATTCTCTGTCCACTTTAGTCTTTCCACTACGGTCTTTCTACTATAGTCTCCACTTTATTCCGTCCACTACAGTCTTTCCACTATAGTCTGTCCACTTTAGTCTTTCCACTATTCTCTGTCCACTTTAGTCTTTCCACTATAGTCTCCACTTTATTCTGTCCACTACATTCTTTCCACTTTAGTCTTTCCACTATAATCTTTCCAAATCAGTCTGTCCACTTTAGTCTTTCCACTATAGTCTGTCCACTTTAGTCTTTCCACTATAGTCTTTCCACTTTAGTCTGTCCACTTAGTCTTTCCACTTCAGTCTTTCCACTATAGTCTGTCCACTTTAGTCTTTTCACTATAGTTTCCACTTTATCCTGTCCACTACAGTATTTCCACTGTAGTCTTTCCACTATAGTCTGTCCACTTTATTCTTTCCACCATTCTCTGTCCACTTTAGTCTTTCCACCATTCTCTGTCCACTTTAATCTTTCCACTATAGTCTACATTTTATTCTGTCCACTACAGTCTTTCCACTATAGTCTCTCCAATTTAGTCTTTCCACCATTCTCTGTCCACTTACGTCTTTCCACTATTCTCTGTCCACTTTGATCTTTCCACTATAGTCTCCACTTTATTCTGTCCACTACAGTCTTTCCACTATAGTCTTTCCGCTATAGTCTGTCCACTTTAGTCTGTCCACTTTAGTCTTTCCACTATTCTCTGTCCACTTTAGTATTTCCACTTTAGTCTTTCCACCATAGTATCCACTTTATTCTCTCCACTACAGTCTCTCCACTATAGTCTTTCCACTATAGTCTGTCCACTTTAGTCTTTCCACTATTCTCTGTCCACTTTATTCTTTACACTATACTCTCCACTTTATTCTGTCCACTACAGTCTTTCCACTATAGTCTGTCCACTTTAGTCTTTCCACTTTAGTCTTTCCATTTTAGTCTGTCCACTTTAGGCTTTCCACTATAGTCTGATCACTTTAATCTTTCCACTATTCTCTGTCCACTTTAGTCTTTCCACTATAGTCTCCACTTTATTCTGTCCACTACAGTCTTTCCATTATAGTCTTTCCACTATAGTCCGTCCACTTTAGTCTTTCCACTTTAGTCTGTCCACTGAGTCTTTCCACTTCAGTCTTTCCACTATAGTCTGTCCACTTTAGTCTTTCCACTTTAGTCTTTCCACTGTAGTCTTCACTTTATTCTGTCCACTACAGTCTTTCCACTATAATTTTTCATCTATAGTCTGTCCACTTTAGTCTTTCCACTATTCTCTGTCCACTTTAGTCTTTCCACTATAGTCTCCACTTTATTATGTCCACTGAAGTCTTTCCACTATAGTCTTTCCACTATAGTCTGTCCACTTTAGTCTTTCCACTATCGTCTCCACTTTATTCTGTCCACTACAGTCTTTCCACTATAGTCTTTCCACTATAGTCTGTCCACTTTAGTCTTTCCACTTTAGTTTTTCCACTTTAGTCTGTCCACTTTAGTCTTTCCACTATAGTCTGTCCACTTTAGTCTTTCCACTTTAGTCTTTCCACTTTAGTCTTTCCACTTCAGTGTGTACACTTTAGTCTGTCCACTGAGTCTTTCAACTTCAGTCTTTCCACTATAGTCTCCACTTTATTCTGTCCACTACATTCTTTCCACTTTAGTCTTTTCACTATTCTCTGTCCACTTTAGTCTTTCCACTATAGTCTCCACTTTATTCTTTCCACTACAGTTTTTCCACTATAGTCTTTCCACTATAGTCTGTCCACTATAGTCTTTCCACTATTCTCTGTCCACTTTAGTCTTTCCACTATAGTCTCCACTTTATTCTGTCCACTACAGTCTTTCCACTATAGTCTTTCCACTATAGTCTGTCAACTTTAGTCTTTCCACTATTCTCTGTCCACTTTAGGCTTTCCACTATAGTCTCCATTTTATTCTGTCCACTACAGTCTTTCCACTATAGTCTTTCCACTATAGTCTGTCCACTTTAGTCTTTCCACTTTAGTCTATCCACTATACTCTCCACTTTATTCTGTTCACTACAGTCTTTCCACTATAGTCTGTCCACTTTAGTCTTTCCACTTTAGTCTTTCCATTTTAGTCTGTCCACTTTAGGCTTTCCACTATAGTCTGTCCACTTTAGTCTTTCCACTATTCTCTGTCCACTTTAGTCTTTCCACTATAGTCTTTCCACTATAGTCTTTCCACTATTCTCTGTCAACTTTAGTCTTTCCACTATAGTCTCCACTTTATTCTGCCCACTACAGTCTTTCCACAATAGTCTTTCCACAATAGTCTGTCCACTTTAGTCTTTCCACTATTCTCTGTCAACTTTAGTCTTTCCCCACTATTCTCTGTCCACTTTGATCTTTCCACTATAGTCTCCACTTTATTCTGTCCACTACAGTCTTTCCACTATAGTCTTTCCGCTATAGTCTGTCCACTTTAGTCTGTCCACTTTAGTCTTTCCACTATTCTCTGTCCACTTTAGTATTTCCACTTTAGTCTTTCCACTATAGTCTCCACTTTATTCTCTCCACTACAGTCTCTCCACTATAGTCTTTCCACTATAGTCTGTCCACTTTAGTCTTTCCACTATTCTCTGTCCACTTTACTCTTTACACTATACTCTCCACTTTATTCTGTCCACTACAGTCTTTCCACTATAGTCTGTCCACTTTAGTCTTTCCACTTTAGTCTTTCCACTATAGTCTGTCCACTTCAGTCTTTCTACTATAGTCTGTCCACTTTATTCTTTCCACTATACTCTCCACTTTATTCTGTCCACTACAGTATTTCCACTATAGTCTGTCCACTTTAGTCTGTCCACTTTAGTCTTTCCACTATAGTCTGTCCACTTTAGTCTTTCCACTATTCTCTGTCCACTTTAGTCTTTCCACTATACTCTCCACTTTATTCTGTCCACTACAGTATTTCCACTATAGTCTGTCCACTTTAGTCTCTCCACTTTAGTCTTTCCACTATAGTCTCCACTTTATTCTGTCCACTACAGTCTTTCCACTATAGTCTCTCCACTTTAGTCTTTCCACTTTAGTCTTTCCACTTTAGTCTGTCCACTTTAGTCTTTCCACTATAGTCTACATTTTATTCTGTCCACTACAGTCTTTCCACTATAGTCTCACCACTTTAGTCTTTCCACTTTAGTCTTTCCACTATAGTCTGTCCACTTTAGTCTTTCCACTATTCTCTGTCCACTTTATTCTTTCCACTATACTCTCCACTTTATTCTGTCCACTACAGTCTTTCCACTATAGTCTCTCCACTTTAGTCTTTCCACTTTAGTCTTTCCACTTTAGTCTGTCCACTTTAGTCTTTCCACTATAGTCTACATTTTATTCTGTCCACTACAGTCTTTCCACTATAGTCTCTCCACTTTAGTCTTTCCACTTTAGTCTTTCCACTATAGTCTCAACTTTATTCTGTCCACTACAGTCTTTCCACTATAGTCTTTCAACTATAGTCTGTCCACTTACGTCTTTCCACTATTCTCTGTCCACTTTGATCTTTCCACTATAGTCTCCACTTTATTCTGTCCACTACAGTCTTTCCACTATAGTCTTTCCGCTATAGTCTGTCCACTTTAGTCTGTCCACTTTAGTCTTTCCACTATTCTCTGTCCACTTTAGTATTTCCACTTTAGTCTTTCCACTATAGTCTCCACTTTATTCTCTCCACTACAGTCTCTCCACTATAGTCTTTCCACTATAGTCTGTCCACTTTAGTCTTTCCACTATTCTCTGTCCACTTTACTCTTTACACTATACTCTCCACTTTATTCTGTCCACTACAGTCTTTCCACTATAGTCTGTCCACTTTAGTCTTTCCACTTTAGTCTTTCCATTTTAGTCTCTCCACTTTAGGCTTTCCACTATAGTCTGTCCACTTTAGTCTTTCCACTATTCTCTGTCCACTTTAGTCTCCACTTTATTCTGTCCACTACAGTCTTTCCACTATAGTCTTTCCACTATAGTCCGTCCACTTTAGTCTTTCCACTTTAGTCTGTCCACTGAGTCTTTCCACTTCAGTCTTTCCACTATAGTCTGTCCACTTTAGTCTTTCCACTTTAGTCTTTCCACTATAGTCTCCACTTTATTCTGTCCACTACAGTCTTTCCACTATAATTTTTCATCTATAGTCTGTCCACTTTAGTCTTTCCACTATTCTCTGTCCACTTTAATCTTTCCACTATAGTCTCCACTTTATTATGTCCACTGAAGTCTTTCCACTATAGTCTTTCCACTATAGTCTGTCCACTTTAGTCTTTCCACTATAGTCTCCACTTTATTCTGTCCACGACAGTCTTTCCACTATAGTCTTTCCACTTCAGTCTGTCCACTTTAGTCTGTCCACTTTAGTCTTTCCACTATAGTCTGTCCACTTTAGTCTTTCCACTTTAGTCTTTCCACTTTATTCTTTCCACTTCAGTGTGTACACTTTAGTCTGTCCACTGAGTCTTTCAACTTCAGTCTTTCCACTATAGTCTGTCCACTTTAGTCTTTCCACTTTAGTCTTTCCACTATAGTCTCCACTTTATTCTGTCCACTACATTCTTTCCACTTTAGTCTTTTCACTATTCTCTGTCCACTTTAGTCTTTCCACTATAGTCTCCACTATATTCTTTCCACTACAGTTTTTCCACTATAGTCTGTCCACTATAGTCTTTCCACTATTCTCTGTCCACTTTAGTCTTTCCACTATAGTCTCCACTTTATTCTGTCCACTACAGTCTTTCCTCTATAGTCTTTCCACTATAGTCTGTCAACTTTAGTCTTTCCACTATTCTCTGTCCACTTTAGTCTTTCCACTTTAGTCTTTCCATTTTAGTCTGTCCACTTTAGGCTTTCCACTATAGTCTGTCCACTTTAGTCTTTCCACTATTCTCTGTCCACTTTAGTCTTTCCACTATAGTCTCCACTTTATTCTGTCCACTACAGTCTTTCCATTATAGTCTTTCCACTATAGTCCGTCCACTTTAGTCTTTCCACTTTAGTCTGTCGACTGAGTCTTTCCACTTCAGTCTTTCCACTATAGTCTGTCCACTTTAGTCTTTCCACTTTAGTCTTTCCACTGTAGTCTCCACTTTATTCTGTCCACTACAGTCTTTCCACTATAATTTTTCATCTATAGTCTGTCCACTTTAGTCTTTCCACTATTCTCTGTCCACTTTAGTCTTTCCACTATAGTCTCCACTTTATTATGTCCACTGAAGTCTTTCCACTATAGTCTTTCCACTATAGTCTGTCCACTTTAGTCTTTCCACTATCGTCTCCACTTTATTCTGTCCACTACAGTCTTTCCACTATAGTCTTTCCACTATAGTCTGTCCACTTTAGTCTTTCCACTTTAGTTTTTCCACTTTAGTCTGTCCACTTTAGTCTTTCCACTATAGTCTGTCCACTTTAGTCTTTCCACTTTAGTCTTTCCACTTTAGTCTTTCCACTTCAGTGTGTACACTTTAGTCTGTCCACTGAGTCTTTCAACTTCAGTCTTTCCACTATAGTCTGTCCACTTTAGTCTTTCCACTTTAGTCTTTCCACTATAGTCTCCACTTTATTCTGTCCACTACATTCTTTCCACTTTAGTCTTTTCACTATTCTCTGTCCACTTTAGTCTTTCCACTATAGTCTCCACTTTATTCTTTCCACTACAGTTTTTCCACTATAGTCTTTCCACTATAGTCTGTCCACTATAGTCTTTCCACTATTCTCTGTCCACTTTAGTCTTTCCACTATAGTCTCCACTTTATTCTGTCCACTACAGTCTTTCCACTATAGTCTTTCCACTATAGTCTGTCAACTTTAGTCTTTCCACTATTCTCTCTCCACTTTAGGCTTTCCACTATAGTCTCCATTTTATTCTGTCCACTACAGTCTTTCCACTATAGTCTTTCCACTATAGTCTGTCCACTTTAGTCTTTCCACTTTAGTCTATCCACTATACTCTCCACTTTATTCTGTTCACTACAGTCTTTCCACTATAGTCTGTCCACTTTAGTCTTTCCACTTTAGTCTTTCCATTTTAGTCTGTCCACTTTAGGCTTTCCACTATAGTCTGTCCACTTTAGTCTTTCCACTATTCTCTGTCCACTTTAGTCTTTCCACTATAGTCTTTCCACTATAGTCTTTCCACTATTCTCTGTCAACTTTAGTCTTTCCACTATAGTCTCCACTTTCTTCTGCCCACTAAAGTCTTTCCACAATAGTCTTTCCACAATAGTCTGTCCACTTTAGTCTTTCCACTATTCTCTGTCAACTTTAGTCTTTCCACTATAGTCTCCACTTTATTCTGCCCACTACAGTCTTTCCACTATAGTCTTTCCACTATAGTCTGTCCACTTTAGTCTTTCCACTTTAGTCTTTCCACTTTAGTTTGTCCACTTTAGTCTTTCCACTATAGTGTTTCCACTTTAGTCTTTCCACTTTAGTCTGTCCACTTTAGTCTTTCCACTACAGTCTTTCCACTATAGTCTGTCCACTTTAGTCTTTCCACTTTAGTCTTTCCACTATAGTCTCCACTTTATTCTGTCCACTACAGTCACTCCACTATAGTCTTTCCACTATAGTCTGTCCACTTCAGTCTTTCCACTATAGTCTGTCCACTATAGTCTCTCCACTTTAGTCTTTCCACTATAGTCTCCACTTTAGTCTGTCCACTACAGTCTTTCCACTATCGTCTGTCCACTTTAGTCTTTCCACTTTAGTCTTTCCACTATAGTCTGTCCACTTCAGTCTTTCTACTATAGTCTGTCCACTTTATTCTTTCCACTATACACTCCACTTTATTCTGTCCACTACAGTATTTCCACTATAGTCTGTCCACTTTAGTCTGTCCACTTTAGTCTTTCCACTATAGTCTGTCCACTTTAGTCTTTCCACTATTCTCTGTCCACTTTAGTCTTTCCACTATAGTCTCCACTTTATTCTGTCCACTACAGTCTTTCCACTATAGTCTCTCCACTTTAGTCTTTCCACTTTAGTCTTTCCACTTTAGTCTGTCCACTTTAGTCTTTCCACTATAGTCTACATTTTATTCTGTCCACTACAGTCTTTCCACTATAGTCTCTCCACTTTAGTCTTTCCACTTTAGTCTTTCCACTATAGTCTGTCCACTTTAGTCTTTCCACTATTCTCTGTCCACTTTATTCTTTCCACTATACTCTCCACTTTATTCTGTCCACTACAGTCTTTCCACTATAGTCTCTCCACTTTAGTCTTTCCACTTTAGTCTTTCCACTTTAGTCTGTCCACTTTAGTCTTTCCACTATAGTCTACATTTTATTCTGTCCACTACAGTCTTTCCACTATAGTCTCTCCACTTTAGTCTTTCCACTTTAGTCTTTCCACTATAGTCTCCACTTTATTCTGTCCACTACAGTCTTTCCACTATAGTCTTTCAACTATAGTCTGTCCACTTACGTCTTTCCACTATTCTCTGTCCACTTTGATCTTTCCACTATAGTCTCCACTTTATTCTGTCCACTACAGTCTTTCCACTATAGTCTTTCCGCTATAGTCTGTCCACTTTAGTCTGTCCACTTTAGTCTTTCCACTATTCTCTGTCCACTTTAGTATTTCCACTTTAGTCTTTCCACTTTAGTCTCCAATTTATTCTCTCCACTACAGTCTCTCCACTATAGTCTTTCCACTATAGTCTGTCCACTTTAGTCTTTCCACTATAGTCTACATTTTATTCTGTCCACTACAGTCTTTCCACTATAGTCTCTCCACTTTAGTCTTTCCACTTTAGTCTTTCCACTATAGTCTCCACTTTATTCTGTCCACTACAGTCTTTCCACTATAGTCTTTCAACTATAGTCTGTCCACTTACGTCTTTCCACTATTCTCTGTCCACTTTGATCTTTCCACTATAGTCTCCACTTTATTCTGTCCACTACAGTCTTTCCACTATAGTCTTTCCGCTATAGTCTGTCCACTTTAGTCTGTCCACTTTAGTCTTTCCACTATTCTCTGTCCACTTTAGTATTTCCACTTTAGTCTTTCCACTATAGTCTCCACTTTATTCTCTCCACTACAGTCTCTCCACTATAGTCTTTCCACTATAGTCTGTCCACTTTAGTCTTTCCACTATTCTCTGTCCACTTTACTCTTTACACTATACTCTCCACTTTATTCTGTCCACTACAGTCTTTCCACTATAGTCTGTCCACTTTAGTCTTTCCACTTTAGTCTTTCCATTTTAGTCTCTCCACTTTAGGCTTTCCACTATAGTCTGTCCACTTTAGTCTTTCCACTATTCTCTGTCCACTTTAGTCTCCACTTTATTCTGTCCACTACAGTCTTTCCACTATAGTCTTTCCACTATAGTCCGTCCAGTTTAGTCTTTCCACTTTAGTCTGTCCACTGAGTCTTTCCACTTCAGTCTTTCCACTATAGTCTGTCCACTTTAGTCTTTCCACTTTAGTCTTTCCACTATAGTCTCCACTTTATTCTGTCCACTACAGTCTTTCCACTATAATTTTTCATCTATAGTCTGTCCACTTTAGTCTTTCCACTATTCTCTGTCCACTTTAATCTTTCCACTATAGTCTCCACTTTATTATGTCCACTGAAGTCTTTCCACTATAGTCTTTCCACTATAGTCTGTCCACTTTAGTCTTTCCACTATAGTCTCCACTTTATTCTGTCCACGACAGTCTTTCCACTATAGTCTTTCCACTTCAGTCTGTCCACTTTAGTCTGTCCACTTTAGTCTTTCCACTATAGTCTGTCCACTTTAGTCTTTCCACTTTAGTCTTTCCACTTTATTCTTTCCACTTCAGTGTGTACACTTTAGTCTGTCCACTGAGTCTTTCAACTTCAGTCTTTCCACTATAGTCTGTCCACTTTAGTCTTTCCACTTTAGTCTTTCCACTATAGTCTCCACTTTATTCTGTCCACTACATTCTTTCCACTTTAGTCTTTTCACTATTCTCTGTCCACTTTAGTCTTTCCACTATAGTCTCCACTTTATTCTTTCCACTACAGTTTTTCCACTATAGTCTGTCCACTATAGTCTTTCCACTATTCTCTGTCCACTTTAGTCTTTCCACTATAGTCTCCACTTTATTCTGTCCACTACAGTCTTTCCTCTATAGTCTTTCCACTATAGTCTGTCAACTTTAGTCTTTCCACTATTCTCTGTCCACTTTAGTCTTTCCACTTTAGTCTTTCCATTTTAGTCTGTCCACTTTAGGCTTTCCACTATAGTCTGTCCACTTTAGTCTTTCCACTATTCTCTGTCCACTTTAGTCTTTCCACTATAGTCTCCACTTTATTCTGTCCACTACAGTCTTTCCATTATAGTCTTTCCACTATAGTCCGTCCACTTTAGTCTTTCCACTTTAGTCTGTCGACTGAGTCTTTCCACTTCAGTCTTTCCACTATAGTCTGTCCACTTTAGTCTTTCCACTTTAGTCTTTCCACTGTAGTCTCCACTTTATTCTGTCCACTACAGTCTTTCCACTATAATTTTTCATCTATAGTCTGTCCACTTTAGTCTTTCCACTATTCTCTGTCCACTTTAGTCTTTCCACTATAGTCTCCACTTTATTATGTCCACTGAAGTCTTTCCACTATAGTCTTTCCACTATAGTCTGTCCACTTTAGTCTTTCCACTATCGTCTCCACTTTATTCTGTCCACTACAGTCTTTCCACTATAGTCTTTCCACTATAGTCTGTCCACTTTAGTCTTTCCACTTTAGTTTTTCCACTTTAGTCTGTCCACTTTAGTCTTTCCACTATAGTCTGTCCACTTTAGTCTTTCCACTTTAGTCTTTCCACTTTAGTCTTTCCACTTCAGTGTGTACACTTTAGTCTGTCCACTGAGTCTTTCAACTTCAGTCTTTCCACTATAGTCTGTCCACTTTAGTCTTTCCACTTTAGTCTTTCCACTATAGTCTCCACTTTATTCTGTCCACTACATTCTTTCCACTTTAGTCTTTTCACTATTCTCTGTCCACTTTAGTCTTTCCACTATAGTCTCCACTTTATTCTTTCCACTACAGTTTTTCCACTATAGTCTTTCCACTATAGTCTGTCCACTATAGTCTTTCCACTATTCTCTGTCCACTTTAGTCTTTCCACTATAGTCTCCACTTTATTCTGTCCACTACAGTCTTTCCACTATAGTCTTTCCACAATAGTCTGTCAACTTTAGTCTTTCCACTATTCTCTCTCCACTTTAGGCTTTCCACTATAGTCTCCATTTTATTCTGTCCACTACAGTCTTTCCACTATAGTCTTTCCACTATAGTCTGTCCACTTTAGTCTTTCCACTTTAGTCTATCCACTATACTCTCCACTTTATTCTGTTCACTACAGTCTTTCCACTATAGTCTGTCCACTTTAGTCTTTCCACTTTAGTCTTTCCATTTTAGTCTGTCCACTTTAGGCTTTCCACTATAGTCTGTCCACTTTAGTCTTTCCACTATTCTCTGTCCACTTTAGTCTTTCCACTATAGTCTTTCCACTATTCTCTGTCAACTTTAGTCTTTCCACTATAGTCTCCACTTTATTCTGCCCACTAAAGTCTTTCCACAATAGTCTTTCCACAATAGTCTGTCCACTTTAGTCTTTCCACTATTCTCTGTCAACTTTAGTCTTTCCACTATAGTCTCCACTTTATTCTGCCCACTACAGTCTTTCCACTATAGTCTTTCCACTATAGTCTGTCCACTTTAGTCTTTCCACTTTAGTCTTTCCACTTTAGTTTGTCCACTTTAGTCTTTCCACTATAGTGTTTCCACTTTAGTCTTTCCACTTTAGTCTGTCCACTTTAGTCTTTCCACTACAGTCTTTCCACTATAGTCTGTCCACTTTAGTCTTTCCACTTTAGTCTTTCCACTATAGTCTCCACTTTATTCTGTCCACTACAGTCACTCCACTATAGTCTTTCCACTATAGTCTGTCCACTTCAGTCTTTCCACTATAGTCTGTCCACTTTAGTCTCTCCACTTTAGTCTTTCCACTATAGTCTCCACTTTAGTCTGTCCACTACAGTCTTTCCACTATCGTCTGTCCACTTTAGTCTTTCCACTTTAGTCTTTCCACTATAGTCTGTCCACTTCAGTCTTTCTACTATAGTCTGTCCACTTTATTCTTTCCACTATACTCTCCACTTTATTCTGTCCACTACAGTATTTCCACTATAGTCTGTCCACTTTAGTCTGTCCACTTTAGTCTTTCCACTATAGTCTGTCCACTTTAGTCTTTCCACTATTCTCTGTCCACTTTAGTCTTTCCACTATAGTCTCCACTTTATTCTGTCCACTACAGTCTTTCCACTATAGTCTCTCCACTTTAGTCTTTCCACTTTAGTCTTTCCACTTTAGTCTGTCCACTTTAGTCTTTCCACTATAGTCTACATTTTATTCTGTCCACTACAGTCTTTCCACTATAGTCTCTCCACTTTAGTCTTTCCACTTTAGTCTTTCCACTATAGTCTGTCCACTTTAGTCTTTCCACTATTCTCTGTCCACTTTATTCTTTCCACTATACTCTCCACTTTATTCTGTCCACTACAGTCTTTCCACTATAGTCTCTCCACTTTAGTCTTTCCACTTTAGTCTTTCCACTTTAGTCTGTCCACTTTCAGGTTCAGGTTCAGGCTTATATATTTACGTAAAAAGTTTATAAAATAAATAACACTTCTTTCCCGGCAGAGAGGCATCTCGAATGCTCGGGAACAACATACAGTGAAAAAAACAGTTTAACTTAAATAAGTAACGAGTAATCATCCGCAATACCATAAATACAAAATAAATAACAAATACCACATTCACCAGACCAGACTTGCACCTCCAACTTTTCAATCCTGTGGACCTTTGCAAGGGAATGCAACCTTCCGGACCATTCAAGAGGAGAAAACCACTCTTTATAATAAATAAATTTAATAATTCATAATCATTATTTCTTTAAATTTCTTCTTTATTAATTCTACAGAAGAACCAACCTGGATCTTACTATTATATTTATTATAACTGATTATCATACTATTCCTCAATGAAAATCGCGACCGCTCACATCTGATCAAAGGCTGCCTAACCAAATCTGTTTGCCGGGTGTTATGATTATGGGTGGATGATAGGGGTAGAAGATCAAGTATATAAAATAGCGATGGAAGCAAACCCTTCAAGTGCTTCGCTGACAGAAGCACAGACGCATAGGGCACAGTAAGTGAAACTGGAAGTATCTGTAAGAATTTGTACATGCTCTTCGTATGGGATGACTTTGGGTAGGCTGAAGGTAAAGGCAGATAGTTAACTAGGACCCTTAGTGCTTTATTCTGCAGAATCTGTAGTGGATTCCAGTGTGTCTTGAATGTATTCATGAACGACAGTGCACAGTAGTTCAGATATGATTGTACCAGGGAAAAATATATACTTCTCATTGCGTGATATGGTAGTGAGTGTCGCAAGCATCTCATAATTCCAACATTCCGGCTTAGTGTTATTCGTATTTTTTCTATGTGGTTTTTGAATGATAGCGTTGAGTCCAGCAATACACCCAGATATCTTATGTTGCTGGTTCTTTTCATCGGGATTTTGCCATCCATGGCTACAATTTTCAATTCGGGAAACGTTTGCTTGGACCGAGAGTAAATCATAAATTTGGTTTTATCCCAGTTGACGCATAAGCTGTTACTGTGAAACCAATCCATTAGCTGAAGGGCTGAATTGGCAAGCTTACTTTTCAGATTCGCTTCATCGGTGGCTTTTAAGTTAAGTGCGGTATCGTCGGCGAAGAGAACAGTGAGGCCCAGATTCTTCAACGCATCAGCAAGATCATTTATATAAATTAAAAATAGTAGAGGGCCTAATATTGATCCCTGGGGAACTCCAACAAGATTGGACTGCATCACCTCAGAAGACTCTACATCGCCTCCATCCACATATTGCGTTCGGTTGTGCAAATAAGATTCGATGAGCTGATTTGCTGGTCCTCTTATACCATATCTATCTAGCTTTTTCAGTAGAATAGAGTGCGAAAGAGTGTCGAATGCCTTTTTGATATCTACAAAGATAGAAGCGGGGATCTCACCACTGTCGAGAACGTCATGGACGAATTGAGTTACCACATGAATCGCGTGTTCCGTTGAATGATTGCGTCTAAATCCAAATTGGGAAGGGCTGAAAAATCCTTGAGCATTTAGAAACTTTACAATTCTATTATACATGCATCTCTCAATTACCTTCGAAAATGCCGAAAGTATGGAAATCGGGCGGTAGTTTGATGGGTCAGCCGGATCGCCTCCTTTATGCAGGGCTATTATTCTCGCACCTTTGAGGCTCTTAGGAAAGACACCTTCTTTAAAGCATAAATTCACTATATGCACTAGTACATCCACTATAACAGGCATAATTGCTGTTAGAAGTTCAGTTGAAGTACCGTCCATGGCTTGGGAGGAGCCGTTTTTCAGTAGCTTAGCAGTAGATATTAATTCTTCAGCAATAACTGGTGTCATGAACATTGATTTCTCACTGGATGGAGGTAGAAATTCACGGAAGTTACGCGAAGGTGCATTGTCATCCGTGGATGAGGACTTGGAAGTAATCTCGCCAATCTGGGAGAAGTGTATGTTTAGCAGTTCGGCAACTTCACGCTTGCCAGACACGGTGGAATTTAAATGGGGGGATCGCATCTCATCGGGTAAGGTACTGCGGCTTGGTGTCTTCCCTAGGTGTTGGTTTATCAACGCCCAAGTACGTTTGGGAGATCCTTCGGCTTTGGAGAACGCTTGATCATAAAAACTTATCTTTGCCCGTCTTAATAATTTGGTAAGAATATTCTTGTATTCTTTGAATCTGGATTGCTTCTCATCTGTTGGATCCTTAACAAAGTTCCGAAATAATTTATTTTTACGTCTTATGCAACGCAAAAGACCAGGGGTTACCCATGGTTTCTTTGGTTGACGGTCTCTTTGTCTCTTAGATTGTGCCGGGCATGCTTTATCAAGAGCTGTAGTAAATTTATTCAAAAACGAATCAGTAGAGACGTCTATGTCTTGAGCATTAAGACATTCATTGAAATCGGTAGATGAAAGAAGGCCTTTTAGCTTTTCCACACTTGTCTTATTAATAACCCTTGAGCGACTTGGATGACCTTTCTGAGGCTTCGACTTAACCGTTACATCAGTAAGCAATAAGCAATGGTCTGAAGTATCATGAATAATTACTTTACATGACTTCACAGTTAAATCAGTGCAAATGTTGTCGATTAGTGAAGCACACGTTTTAGTTATACGCGTCGGAATTGTACAAGCCGGCAATAGATAATTTTCCAGCAGTACAGACATCCAATCAACAACAATCGAATTCATATTTTTTTCATTTTTGTTCATCTCGTACAAGTCAATATTAAAATCACCCATTACTATACTTTTCATATTTTTATTCTGAATCGAATTTAGCAGTTCTTCAGCTTTAGATATAAAACGTCTGGGGCTCGAGCTCGGAGGCCTGTATATAACGCAGCATGTTAATCGTTCCTTTCCTAAATTTATCTCAATCACAATAAACTCAAACTCCATTTCTTCATACAGATAATCATAATCTGTTAGGATTTTAAACGGTATTCCATCTCTCAGATAAATAGCTAGTCCGCCTTGTTTCCGATTATTTCTCATTTTGTTCACACGCGCATACCCTTGAATATTGCTGATTGCAGCTGTCCCATCCGTTAGAAAAGTTTCGCATGCACCAAAAATATCAACAGAGCAATTTGGCAAAAATGATGATAGGTGGTCGTAACTGCTCATTAGTCCCCGACAGTTCAGAAAAGCAAGCCTAAGATCAGACGAGCAATTAACTTTGGAAGCCATCTCCGGAATAATATATTTACATTTATAATTTACCTCAAACATTTTATTCCCATCTTTTTCTTCAATTCCAATCTTTTTTACAAAAGTATTTAAATCGAGTGGTCCCCCCTCAAGCGCAGCCAGTCGATCGCACTCCCCGCTAGGTCCATTACTATAATCCAAAAAAACTTACCAACTGGAGGCGCAAGTCTAACCTGGAAAAGTGGTGAGAATTCGCGGCAATTCTCAGCGATGAACGGATTATTCTTCGCATAATCAGTCTAAAGCGCAACTGAAGTAGAAAACGAGAGCAAAGCTGAACCTGATTTACATGGAATAAACAAAAATAACGAAGGCAAACAGAAACTAAAATGAACTTCGGAAATAGAGTATATCTGAAACGATTAATCCTCACTGAAGAAAAATAAACCAAAAGGGTGAGAAAGAAACATAGAAAAACCCCGAGACTCTCTGGGTACGTACCCCAACGACATCTGCCCGCAAAAAAACGGACTGAAAACATCCTATTTTCTTTTCTTTTTTTTCCACTGCGGAATACAAAATTAAACAACGCGATTCTTATCTCTTTATCACAATATAATGAAAAACTGAAAATCGTATTAGAACGATTCTGAACTATCATCACTGAACTTTTCCCAC
>JAUPMV010000287.1:0-18186 GCA_030848855.1 Branchinecta sandiegonensis | reverse complement strand
ACCTAGACAATAACGTCTGAAACAAATCAGAGTTGAAGCAACTGAGTACAAGATGCCTGTCCTGTTGTAAATGTATTGATTACATTTTTTGTTAACACGAGGCAAGACAAGGTAAATTATAGCGCGAACAGAGTAAATGATAACTCGACAAGTTACTCTTTACTTTGTGATTCTTATCAACAAGAGATTTTGTGTGATCCGTAACGGTGTACACCAGAGCCTACATTGTGACGCTGGTCTTAGGACCCAGATGAAAATCCAATAAATAAATTTGCGTTATTCTAGTCCAAAACGAGGGGTTGCTCATTCCCAAAAACGATGTACACAAAGTGGCGCGTGCCGCGGTGCCGTGCCGAGGTGTACACCGGTGGCGCGGAGTGAGCAACCCATCGGTCCAAAATGAAGCAAACTGAGGGAGTCGTGTCTTTGGCATTGCTTCTCTAGAAATTACACCAATAAATCTTCCAGGTTTCCCTCACGTAAATGATGATGCGTCATAATTATGTAATCTAGAATTCAATGTCAGAAAAATGGACTCATTTCCTTCTTGACATCCACAAAATGCGATACCGGAATCGGACACATAAAACAGCTTGCTTCCTGGAAACTGACGCCCTGCTGATGTGACGCCAACGGTTCAATGAATCGCTGTCCAGTCAGCCTTAGAAGTTTCACAGATTTCTTATTTCCTTGTTACGCATAAAGTTCTGCTTTTGTTTTAACCATATTTTATTTTGGAGACGATCATTCCTCACATGATCAAGCAACTGATCTGTTGTACGGAAATCTTTTAGGCTGTATTTAGATATAAATGTGGATTATGATGCTTCATTCGGAAAATTTTTGGTGGAAGGAATGGTACAAGGTCCTGGGCAGCAAGTTTTAAGGCCCGCTGCAGCAAAACTTCGCCAAAAACTCACTCTTGAACTATACAGGTGCGTGAATACCGAAAATCTTTCGCTGTACTCCTAAAATTTATTAGACCAATTTAATTTCGTCCCACGAGAGAGCTTTGTACCAAGCATCCGCTTTCGCTCCTGACGGGTTTATAGCCCCCCTAAGAAACGACCTGAATTTGTTTGTTGCGAGAATGCAAGCCACAGGCAGAAGTGTCAAATACCCCGGGCCTGTTCAAGAAAAAAAAAAATGAAAAATGACGGTGAGATTAGTGAGACGCAGCAGAAGTGGAGGGAGGAACAGAAATATTATCATATGCTTCGGAGTGGGGGGGGGGGGGTAGGGGTATGGGATGGCTCTTCCCTCCCTCCATGACCAGGGGCGGTTCAAAGGGGGGGGGGGGGTGACGCACCCCCATGCTTCAGAGAATCTCTCCGTCGTACGCTTTGAGCTTGCCAGAATGACACAAAGGCAGTTACGAAACGTGAATTCGCCCGCAAATGACCAGTTTGGCTACGACGAGATTTTCTAGTTGTATGTTTAGAGCTTGTCTGATCCTGAGTTGTGTCTTCCGACTATGTCAGAATGAAACGAAAATATTTATTATCCATCAAAATTGGCCCGAGAGTACCCAGATTGAGTGTCACAAAAAGAAAGGAAAAAAAAACAACACAATGCGATATGAACTCTCACCACAGAACATAAAAGAAGATACGGACGTTAACATTACATGCGTCGCAAAAAATGTATGATCTATTTAAAGAACTTTCGAAGTTCCTTATTATTCTTTGCCCATCAGGGGAGAATCAACAACAGATGCTTAGCGTACCGATAACGATAAGATCTAATAGTACGACGTTGAGACTATACCATTAATCACAGCGCCTTACCACGTACAAACCACGCCTATGACAAAAGAAAAACATTAGATAAAAGACGATGGACATATTCGCGGCTAATCCCGACTTTGCACCCGAATTGATTATCTGGGGTAGTACAAACACGATTTATATCGTCAACGATTAGAAGTCGGCTTCTAATCATTGACGACTGCGCTCTCTTTGTCCATATGAGGATTCTTACTATTTCTCACAAGTTTCCATGCGTCCAGATCGTTTTTTCGGCTTAGTATTTTTATGGCACTTGCAGCTTCGCTCAAGTGCCATATACCGATCACTTTTCGGTCGGTTGGTCGGTCCAATGTTCTCGAGTTAGGGCACTTCCAGAAGTGCTAGGACGATGAAACTTGGCAGGCATATCAGGGACCCGACCAAACTAGCAAAAGAGTTACTTCCCGATCCGACCTCCGTGGGGGGAGTGAAGGGACGGGGAATCCAAAATCTTGAGGTATATATATGAGTTTGGAATGGGTGATCGGATCTTAATGAAACTTGATATTTGAAAAGACCTCGTGCCCCAGATATCCCATTTCAAGTCTGGACCGGATCCGAGTAATGTGGGGGGTGGAGCCGGAAATCTTGTGACACGCATACAGTGGAGCTATTGGGATGAAACTGGTGGAAAGAACAAGCACAAGCCCTAGAGACACCAGTGAGAGAATCAAACCGGATTCGGGCACTGTGGGGGAAGTTAGAGGGGGGTTCGGAATTCCGGTGAACCCGAGTTAAGGTTCTTCCAGATGTGCTAGGGCGATGAAAATTGGCTTGAACATTCGAGACTTGCCATGACTGAAAATAATTTTAGGCTAAATATACATTTTCATGATGCCCATGAGCTAATAATCATTTCTGCCTCACGAATTTTGCTTAGAAATTAATTTCTAGCTCCCTTAAAGTCGCATCTTGACCGCAAAATGAAAAAAAACAACTATTTTATTGTGGCTGGCTTCTAGTTTTTTTTTGGAAAGGACCAAAGTGGAAGCACTGCCATGTACCAGCTTCCGGAAACATGTCCCACTCCGTTCGGGAGTTATCGGGGTCACAGACAGACAGACAGATCTGTGGTATCGTAGTTAGCACTTACTTTCGTTTGGAAAACAAAAGAGACTCTGATCATAAATGTTTCCAAAATTCTTTCACAGTAGCCCTGTAGTAGCCTATTCTCTGTTTAGTTGACAGGTGCGTCATTTAGCTGGATCTTAATAGCTAGAATTTGTATAGGAAGTAGTTGAATTTTGCCCGAAAAACTACTCCAGGAAATCGTTGCTGCTTGTAAAAGTCTTCCCGATCTCCCGCCTAAAACTTAAGTCTATTTCCGATTCAGGCACAGTGTCTGGTAACATTCCACGACACGGTCGAAGATTATATAGCATCATAAATCACTCCGAATGGGACCATGCAATCAAGAAGCATTTTTTGGGGGTGGTCGTTTGATCAGAAGGATTTTGGAATCACGGAAAGCTCTTAGAAAGTTCGGAAAATAATAGACATCTCAGATTAATATACTTTCCTCACAGTTTCATCTTTGAATCTACTGCCTTAAAGCGGAACTTTATCAAGATCCACTTGTTGATATTCAAATAGCGGTCCCGATTCATCATATTCGGTACCATTTGGAAAGGTTCGGGTGCCACTCCGGAAGGGTCCTATTCTGGCCGTAGATATGAATATCAAATAATTCAAATTACTACCATTTCATTTCCTCTAAGTAGTTCAGGCCATAGCACCAAAATGTTATTTCACATTTATATCAAATTGAAGATGGACTAAAATCTATAAGTCTTAGTGCTAAATATGTAGGGTAGTTACCCGGCCCCACAACCGATGTACGTTCTTTGAGCGGTAAATAGAAAAATTTACAGAAACAAAAAAGTAGCATTTTCCCACAGAACCGAAAGTGCTGCCACCTCTTCTTTGTACCCATTCCTGTTCGTGATTTCTACTGAGTTTATCATTCGATTTTTTTGTGCTTGGGATTCGGATGAAACTTGATAATTGACAAGAGGACGCGACTCTGAGTTCCATTTCAAGTCTGGGCCCAATCAGACAACAATTGAGGGAGTCGAGGGGGGAGCGGAAGTATCGTGACACTTATTCAAATAATGCATAAAACGGATATGTCAGCTACGATGCTTTTGCAGCGATATTTCGGCACTTCTTGACAAGGGTCTTCGTCAGGCTGTCAATCTTCAAGGTCAACTTCGGGGAAGGAAACAAACAAAAAATAACTGAAGCTTCTACCGACTATATATATCTTTTTCGGGCAAATTACTTTCAAATACCACTGTAGCGAAAAACTATTCGTGAGATTTTATTTTTGACAAGGCCGCTGTTTTCTGCTGCACGATTGGGACGATGAAAGGGAAGGCTTTTTCTGTATATTGATCAGCTTCGGTTTTGTTATTAAGAACGGACTGAAAGCTTAAATTTTGTTCCATTAATAACCTCGTTCCACGTTTCTGGTAGGGAGTAATCGCCTGTATATATTACTTTTAAGTATCACTGCACGGAAAAACTAGTGCTGAGATTTAATTTTTGACACGGCTACTGTTTTTGCTGCACGATTGGGCGACGACAGGAAAGGTTTTATCCTGCATTTTGATCGACTTCGGTTTTGTTACGGCACTTGCCTTCCGGCCAAGTGCCATATACCGATCACTTTTCCGTCGGTCAGTCCGGTCATAGCGAGTTAGGGTACTTCCAGATGTGCTAGGACGATGAAACTTGGCAGGCATAGTGAAGTTGATCCTAAAGATTGACAGCCTGACGAGGGCCGAAATATCGTTGCCAAAGCATCGTAGCTGACATATCAGTTTTATGCATTATTTGAATATACGTTTCAAAGTCAGCTTGGGCTCAAGGAACATTTATCGTGACACTCTTAGACTGGAGGGATCGGGATGGAGCTTGCTGGGGAGAACTTATATATCCTCTAAATCATCAACATAACCAGACTGGATCCGGGCACTGGGGGGGGGGAGTTGGAAAGGGGGTGGTCTGGAATTACGGTGATCGCGAGTTAAGGTGCGCTAGAACGATGAAACTTGGCTGGCATATTAGGGGCCCGACGACATTGACTTAAAATAGTTACTTCCCGGACCAGACAAGCTGACTCTAGAACGAGTGATCCGGTTTTGACGGAACCTGAAAACCGCTTAAAGTGCGCATAATAACCGCAAAGTGAATGCTTTTGACTCAAATGATAGATTTTCATGATCCCCAAGGGCCCAGGATCATTTATGCCTCAAGGGTTTTGCAATTAAAAATGCAATACTACAATACAAATCCTACAAATGAAATTTCTAACTCAACTGGTTTTAAGGGGGTACCATGCGCTTCCTGCAGAGCACGGGCCCCAACGTTTGAGCATCATGCCCAAAAATCGAGGATTTGTGTATGACCGCATGACAAGGTATATAGGTTTTTATCAAGCAAAAGCTAAAGATTGGGTTCTAACTGAATGTTGCACTGTCTATTTTTTTAAGCCACAGCATAAGCGGATTTTGGTCGCTCCAAGAAACGCGTTGCTTCTTTGAGTCGTAAATTGGCAAAGGATACATTCTAAACCTACACAGTTTTGTTTTGCCGTAAAATAAAGCTGATTATTTTTGTCCAACGGTCGTCGGCCGTCATCAGCACAAAACTAGATTATGTTCGGACTTTGCAACGCAGGGCAAAATTCACGATTTAACCGCCTTTTGTCTCAACAATGTCCTCCGACTACTGTGGCAAAAGTATCTGTGTTAATTTCCATTGGAGGCACAGATTTTGGAAAATTTTAAGATAAGGCTCCAGATATATTGCGCCATAAATAACCTCTAGACCCCTTGCATACATAAACTGAAACTGGATATGTTCTTGGCGGGAAGAGGGGTGTTGGAGCCTGAAGATGACCCATGCCAAAAATGTGGGCTTTCCCTTGACTTTCTGGTCATTTTTCGAAGGGCTAAAGTGGTTCCGGACGGAATCTAGTTTCGTTTGGGAAAACTTTCACACAAGACAATGCGAGGGTCGAAAATGAAAGCTACAGAATATGCGAGGCGTTACAGGAAGAAAAAGAAGGCCTGGAAGAAGATTGTTTTGAGTGCGCCACTACAAGCAGGGATAATTGAGACCCAGGATATTACAGTGAACTTACTAGAAATGGCTGACCATGGTCCAAAAGGAACACCCGAAAAGGTAGCATTTATTCTCTAACCCCTTTATAGTGTGGACTCAACACATAAAGTTGTTTTCCACAGGGTTATGTTATGACGATAGGAGGAGCCAGCTCTTTATTGTGGTAGTTACTGCCTTCTCTAGAACGAAAATAATAGTAATACGGACAGGTGTCACCGTTCTCATGGGAGTTCCTTCTCAACAGAAAGTTGTTATCATTATGGTGCTCCCGTCCATCCTAAGTAATCAACAGGACTGTTTTGCAGCTTGCGTTACTCCGGCAAAATAAATTTAACTGAAGCTGTAGGCCTACTGTAGCGTTTTTTTTTTTGTAGATCTCGACACAAGCAGTTGTTTCTGCTGTATTGGAATCGCAGAAACAAGATATGCCAACCATGGATGATAACCATCAGACCAACACAACCAATGAGCACTACATAGGACATCTAGCATCATACGTCTGTCACAACATGACGAAATCTAATTTAGAAACGGTGCTGAAACTAAACGCCGAAGCTCTGGGCTTAAAGGCCATCAGTACTTACACCTTTTTCAGTTTGTTCGATCAGTCACTGGCGGGCTTAAATTTCATACCTTACTGTAGCAATCCTAACTGCGGAACTCTTCTTGACGATGGCAGAAACAAGGAATTCGTTTGTAATGTTTGCGGTACAATAACTAACCTTACAGACGCAAAGCAAAAGAAAGAGTGTATTGCCAATTTCAGCATAAGAAGCCAGCTTTATAGTATCCTATCACTCGAATCAATAAAAAGAAAGTTCGGTAGTTTAAGAGGAAAGGATGTTTCCGACGTGATAAACAGTCCAAAATACAAATCAACTATCGAGCCATTACGTAAAGACGGCACGGAGGTAATTAGCTTGATAGTTTTCATTGATGGTGGAGCCGTTGCACAAGATGGATCTTCCACCGCATGGCCGATTTTACTTCAGATCGCTGAATTACCGCCAAAGGAAAGGAAGTTGCACCAAATTGTAGCAAGCTTGCATATCGGGGAGAAGAAGCCAAAGAATCTTGACCAGTTCCTCAAACACCTCACTGAAGAACTGAAAATGCTCGGAACAACAGGACTCTTCGTAGGCACAAAGCACTATATCGTCAGGTTGATATTAATGTGTGCTGATTCCGTCGCAAGATGCGCCATATTGGGAGTTAATGCTTACAATGCCCGATTCGGTTGTACGTTCTGCGAATCTGAAACAACCTACGCCACATCTCACACGGGACGCGGTGGTTGTCGTTACTTCACTAAAGTAAATGAAAATGGGTCGCTCGACTGGGAGGTGAGGGAAAATCGGTCTAGGACCAATTGCAGTCGTGCTCTCAGCGCTGTACGCTTGTCCTTAGCCAATAAACAACCAGTAAATCAAGACACCAGAAAAGGATACATTTCCTTCGGATCCCTCGATCTCATTCGACAACTAAGTCCGCACTTTGACACGTATACGGACTCCGTCCCAGACTACATGCACTGTGTTTGCCTAGGAATAGGTAAGTTGCTAATCGACATAATTTTCGAAGCAAAACACAACAACCTCCCTTGCAACATCAGAAGTTCATCTTCGCAGTTTCTTGATAGGCTTAAAACCTTAAAGCCACCACGTGAAATAACCCGGCTGTGTACATCCATGCAAGATCTCTGTCGCAAGGCTTCTACACTGAAACATTTTATCCTTTACTATGTACATTTGCTCGACGACATCCTTCCCCAGCATATCTACCGACAGTTCTCGAGACTTAGTCTTGCCCTTCATATCCTTCTAAACGAAGACATGAAGCAAGAACAGCTAACCGAGGCCGAGGAAGCAATTCGTGCATTTGTCGGGCACTTTGAAACATACGGAAGCCTCGAAGTGGTATTGCCACTTTTCAAATATAATGTTCACCTTCTACTTCACCTAACTGATTTTTCGAGAAATTGGAATGCTGCATGGGCTTCTAGTGCGTTTTCATTCGAGAGCTATATGAGCAATCTACAATCCTTCGTAACAGGAAATGCGTACGCACTAGATCAAATCAGCAAGAAGGTTCAATATTTGAGTTTCCTTCGCCTAACATACCCATCAATGAAGAATGCAGGCATCAGGCAGATCGTTGCTGATTGCTGTGGAATAGATACCAGCAATCTACCACACAAGAAAAGAATAATAGACGGTGCTGTTTTGCTAGGAAAACCCAAAACGGAAGAACTAAATTCTGTTTTTTTTTGCGCCCTGCAGTATTTGGAGGATACAGATTTAGACGTGGGTGATTACGGGTCAGAAATACAATCGTATGATCGTGCAGTTTCTAACAAAATCTTCTTCACGGTCGATAGCTATGCACGTGCAGAAAAAAGAGATGATTCTTGTGTTCTTTTAGACACAGGGAAAGCAGTCGTGGTAAATCAAATATCAGTTATTAAAGAAAAAGTTTATTTTTTAGGAACTGTTTTCGGACAACAAAAAGCAGGACGGTTTTCGACCCATAACAGCTTTATTATCCGCCGAGTCCAGGAGGATATTCAAATTGCTTTCGAACGTACGGCAATCAAAGCGAAATGTGTAGTACTTGACCCGGAACGGTGCATACCTGTACCAAACAAGTTCGAACGAGACTAATAGACATACTTGTAGATTCTAAACCTCAGTATTTGCATAGACAGCAATACCTCACGACAATCAAGATAAGAAAATTGCAAAGAAATTTATCTCCAAGCGTATGCATGCTACTTTCGCCAATGGCCAACACTGAAATCAGACTCCTCCTACTCAGCCAAACTACCCAATGGTCGGCGAAGAAATTCGACAATATCATCTGATATTCTGAATGCTCAGTCTTAAATTTCAGACTCAGTCTGGACCTAGCTTTTCAGTTTAAGGTGCTTTTCAGTTCCAAGTTTAAAATGTCAGATTTGAAATATGCAGTTATTTTTTGCAAGGGCGAGAGTGAGCCAGTTGTGGGTAAGTTTACTTGTGTAGTTGTGGTACTTCTGAAAACGCTACAGTATCATCATACGCGGTTTGTGAAGGTTGTAAAAATTTAATGAGTAATGTTACTAATAAGCTTAAACAATCTTATGACAGTCCTTGAAAGCTAGAGAGATGCTTTTTGAAAGAACGCCTAAGTTCTGTTTTGAGAAAAGGAAGGACATAAAATGCCTGTCTATTTGAGTTTTGTACATAAAAAGTATAATAAAACCTTACCACGTACTACGTTGAATCTCTAATCAACTTCAGTAATAATACATAGATGGCACTTGCATGTCTTCTTACTCCTATAGATCGATATCTCATTGACTTATATAGTGCTACAGGGTTCATCTACGAGCTTGACCTGTACTTTGACCTAAAGAGTCCATCATGCCAACTTTGATAAAAATCCACAATCCCTTGGGAGTTATCGTGCTAACAGACGGACGGACGGACAGAGGGACAGCTTTTTCGATATCGCAGGTATCCCGTAACTTACGTTTTGGGATTCCGAAAGTGAATGAGAAGCATGAGAAGCTTGAATTTTCTTTTCAATTTTAGAAGACTACAGGTCTATCTTGCTTTTCGGACTCCTTCCTTTCCTTTGGTTTGGTTTCCCAGTTTTTTGTTAATCCCAAAACGTTAGTGACGGGATACCTCTGAAGTTTGTCCGTCCGTCTGTTAGCAAGATAACTCTCGAAGGGGGTGAGAAATTTTGTTCGAATTTAGTATGAGGATTCTTTGGGTCAAAGTACAAGTCAAGTTCGCAGATGGGCTCTGTACCTCCATATTTAGGGGTGGGGAAGGGGCTTTCAATTAATGGGAGGAAACGAATATTTTTAAAAAGCTAATGAGATAGTCGATTTAGGGGTAAGGAGACGTGCTGAATCGGAATATCAAATTTATTTTCTCGCTAGACAAGTAGTTCATCCGGAATACATCCAGAACCGAAAAAAATGTTAAAACTAAACGTTTTGTCTGAAGTGAAGTCTTATCTGATCTGAAGTTGAACCTCTTAAGGTTCGATGTAGGGATAACAAGACATGCTGAATTCGTTTCGTTACGGACAAGTAGTTTGCCCGAAATCCGGCCAAAACCTGATTCTGCAAGGACGGTTTACCCAATGAGATAGTCGATGTATAAGGTATGGAGACATGTTGAATCCGGATCTGAAACTAAGTATTGGCAAGTATTGGTGTTTTCGGGAAACGATGTTTCTGAACGAGTTTATCTTAATAAGATCATTTGTATTTGGAGTTGTGCTTTAAGTGGTTGCAAAATATTTACGTCATCGACAGGAGGAAGGTATGTAGCCTACAAATTAACAGGTACTATCAACCTAATCAACTATTATTTTCTGGCAGCACAAACACACTGGTACGTACCAAAGAAGGGAGGACCACCTACTGTGGAAGATGCGATTAGAACAAACACGAAAGATCTAGTGTTCTATTGGCCCCACATATTCTACAATCAGGAGGTTAAGCCGCAAATGTATACAACACGGCACGAGGTGAACCGTGCGAATGCCACCGTGTGCGTGGCGGTTTCGGCAGTCGTTTGCGGTAAGTCACACGATGCTCCTTATACCTTAAAGAAACCTCGTACTTAATCTGTCATTATGTTACACAAAGTCCTCGACGGGAATATGTAGCTGTTACAGTGCTAACATTAAGGCAACGGACACTGTCTCGATCGGGATTAGTGTGTACAGGTCCACTGCAGTCCCCTTGTTTGGATTTGATCTTACAAGAGTTAGGGTTTGTTAGTCCGTCCGTCTATATCGATTTTTTTTTCATTCCAGCGACCATCAAAGACGCAAACGAGCAAAGACGGATGTTAAAGACGAAACTTCCAAGTTTTGACGCTTTTAGAGAAACTGACTTCAACAGATTTTTCAACGATGCAGAAACGGATTCTGTCACTCCGTTGAAAAGATGTTTCCCTCCTGATGATAGGCAAGTTCGGGCAGTTCGCAGCTTTACAGCAAGCATGGAAGAGGAGGAGAGCAGGGTGGCATTACCACCCAAGCGACGAGCAATAATTCCCAAGGTGATATCTAGGATTTCTACTATGTCGAAAGACTTCTCAGAACCGTAAAGTAAAGATCGGATTAATATGTCAGGAAATGGAAGAGAAAGGGTTACCAGTTTGTATGAGCGACTAAGCTATTGCGAACACAACTGACTTTTTGGGATCCCAAAACGCAAGTGGAGGTTACCTGTGACTTCGCAAAAGTTGTCCGTCCGTCCGTCTGTAAACGCGATAACTCTCGAAGGGAATGAGATATTTTGATGAAACTTGGTGGGAGGATCCTTTGGGTCAAGAGTAAGGTCAAGTTCGTAGATGGACTCTGTAGCCCTATATTTAAGGTTGGGGGAGGGGGTTTCAGATTAAGGGGAACAAAATATTTTTTAAGAGGTATTGAGATAGTTGGTTTATGGGTAAGGAGACATGCTGAATCCGAATAGGAAAGTTATTTTCTCGCCGGACAAGTAGTTCACCGGAATCCGGCGAAAACAGGACACACAATTTCTCGATCAATTTTTGGCTATAGCAGCCCCTACCCCTTTATTCTTAAACTAGTATAGCTCTGCGCTGTGGATGACGACATTCATTTGTTTATTCTATGGACGTCGGAGAGATCTAGTGTAATCGAGGGTCGAAGGGGTTGATATATAATGTTCAAACGAGGGAATATGTTGTTCCATGAGGATTCACTGGTAGAGTACAGGTCAAGTTCGTAGATGGGTCCTTTAGTCCTATCTTTAGAGGCAGAGGAGGGGTTTCGAATTTACGGTAAACAAATGTATGTTTTATAAGCTAATAAGATGTTCATTGAGGGGTTAAGGTGGTCCGCTGAATTCATATCTGTACTTAGTTTTCTTGCTGGACAAATGGTTCATCACTTATTCGGCTGAAACTGGAAATTTGGTTGAAGCTCAAAGTTGTTTCTGAAATCCATTAGAGATTCGGTATCGGGGCAAGGAAACATGCTTTAACAGTAAAAATCTTTAAGGAATCTGGTGAAGACTGAATGGCGAAGACATGACCCAGTTGTTTGAATCAAATGTTAAATTTTTGGGATCCCATCGAAACCTTTGGTCTTGTTTTCTGTGAAATTAATAGCCTCTAATAGCTTCTTTCTCGCTAGCTCACTAGTTGTTCGGTAGGGCTGCAAGTGCTGTTCACTGACCTCGCGAAAACACGACTGTGTAGACAAATGACAAGTATGTTGGCAAACCTTGATGATGAACTATGATTCAAATGCACTAGGAGACGCTAGTCGGCTATAGCTGGCAGGGTATATAGTTATATAGTCTACCGCCGTCGCTACCGCCAGAAAGTACCCTATCCCGCTCAACTTTATTCTTTTAGGCCCAGCAAACTACATCGAAGTTTGGAGTGAAGCAATAGCAAGAATCATCGTGAACCCTACGGTCAATCAACGGCTGGATCTCAATTTCACGGTCAAAAGCGATAAGCAGTCATATATTTCTGACTCTTACTTTTTCCATTCTTTACATCAACAGCAGATTACTTGAGGTTTCGATCGTGAACAGATTTCAGACTTAATTTTTCCATCCTGGTTTGGGGAAAAAAATATAGCATACAAGCATTGCGATACTTCGATAAACGGAATTTTTTTTATCAAATAGCAATGATGTGGTTTTGTGGTTCTTCACAGGAGCCTTTTATTGTATGATTTCTCGACGATAATCTTTCCCTTTTAAGTCACGAAGAACTTAATAATTCGAATTTCAAGATATAGTTATAATAACCTACACATAGTAATGGAAATTGAAGCTTTTCATTAGATAGTTAGCTGCGCTATTGTTGTGAACATAGTTGTTGTTGTTATTTATGGTAGTTCACGTTCCTAATGTTTGATTATTGTATTCAATTAGATCAAAGCAGGTGACGAAGCAACCTTACAAGCTCTTGGATGCCAGGTGTCCCCAGGTTCGTCTAAAATTATTGCTGGAGCTCAGAAAGAGGACACAGAACACATTATTCTGGTAAGTATTTTATGAGAGGCATTTTTATCACTCAATGAAAGCGTGAATGTACAACAAACACCGTCGGAAAATTCTCTCACCGGTAGAAGATCTAAGTGTGAACGCCGACCAAGTTGTTTCGTTCAGCTGTATAGTAGTATAGGATTACATAGCTGGCAGTCACCGTGCTGGATGTACCCCGGCGCCAACCGAGTCTGTAGGGTCGGATTTCTATTCCCCGGTACATGTCTCCCAGGCCTGCAATCATCGTGAAATTTTCTTTGGTCATAAACTCAGTAATTGAAGACGTCAAATATAAAACCTATCGATTGTTACATTATTGCAAATGTTTTGCAAACCAAGGAAGGTCCTTTCACCGAGGAAGGTCCTGCACTGAAGAACAGTAGTCAAATCAGAAGTGGCACACGACGTTTTTCTAAAGCAAACATTTTCTTTAGAAAGCCTTCGACCAGATGTCAGCGCGGATGAAGAAACTGGAAGACCAGTCAGCACAAACGTCAACGCAAACGAAGCAACTGGTAGACCAGATGTCACTGCGAATGAAGCAGCTGGAGGACGCAGTCACGAAAATGTCCGAAATCTTGGCAACTCTCACTCAGACAACCAGCAGAAACAACAGCCAACCGACGAGGAGGATAGAGACTGACGACGAGATGATAGTAAGCGAGGACGGCGGACTCACTATCAAGAGAAGTGTCTTCAAATCATTGGAAACCGTAGATGCTGGTCGATACTTGGCCAGTTTTCTGGAAGGGGTCTTTGGCATGGATAAGCTGCCACTGGTCACGCAAAGAGCATCTCTACTTGCTACACAGCCAAACAGAGTGTACATTTCCCCAAAAGTTGTTGCTGATATGCAAGGTATGTTTGGTTCTGCAGTAAGGGAGCAACGACAATGAATCGATTCTCTTCTAAAGCACAAGTTTCTGTACACACAGCTTTATATTCTAAAACACGTACCTACTCTCTGAACGATCATTTGTTTTCATCCTCGCGCAGCTCTATTCGTTTTGATCAAACAGACCAAGAAATGCACATAGCTCGTGAAATATAACCACCAAACCTTTAAGTGAGGTTCGTTAGAAGGAAAAAGGGTAAACAAAGAATCGAAATTAACCACAAGAGGGACCGGTCATAATATGACTAGCTATAGTCATATAGCTAAGTTCATTCGAAGGAGTCTAATACCTGATATCTAAGGCAAATATTCAAATCATGTTCTATTATTTACAGAATTTATCTTGAACAACGAAGAAACCAACATTAAGGACAGTCCTGCCATCACAATGATGAAGATCTTCAGGGAGAGAATTACAAACAAAGTCGGGAGCGCTGGGAAGGTTTTCAAGAAAAGAACTAGCTTGGAGATGAGCTGTCAACAGTCAGATGCGAATACCGCTACAAACGGTGCAGATTTGCTGAAGAAGGTAAGCTGGCATGATCAGAATCCTCTCGAAACACCGTAACACTAAAGAAGTTCTTATATTGAAGTCTATATTGACGTTTATTTTCAAAAGGTTACAAGCGACATTTTTCAAATTTTACAGGAACAGCGAAAAAGCTTTAATTTTTGCCCCAGGACGGGATCTCCGTAGTGGTTGCTCCGATTTGGCTGAAGTTTCTACCAGACAAGCGGAAAGCAGCTGCAGATAGAGCACTGCCAATAACTCCCCTATTCTCTAGGCAAAACGTTAGAGCCAAAATAGCGGAAGCAGCAAAGATCCGCAAAACGGAACCAGTCCAACCAAAAGCTGATAAGTAGCACATTCAGTGCAGTGATGTCGTGCAACCGCGCAGAATGTAAATGAATTTGTAAAAGGAAATTGCGAGTTACAGCAATGTTTAAAAAAAATGAGGTCGCACACTATAAAACAAGACGTTTTTTTTTCAGATTCGCCTGGGACCAGCAACTGAAACTACGGCAGAAGATTCGGCGTCCAGCCTACCATCGAAGCCACCCGCTGTTGGGGAGCTGATGCAAATGACAGAGGACTCTACCTCCTGCCTGCCTTGCGTGAGTCAGGGGATGCAAAAGGATGGTTCGGACCTTTCATTTGCCGGGACCTTTACAGACGCGGTAAGGTAAGTCTTATTCAACCTTACCAGTTCAGTCGCATATTGTAAAACGAAGTTTAGATGACAAATATCAACAACTAATTTAAACATTTCAAGATTTGAAAACCATGATATTGCCGACATTCTTTTCATAACGGGACTGAAGGCAGAGGGCGAATAGTGTATCTTAAGAAGGTCTTTCACAAAACCTCGACCTTTCAAGCGAAGGACCTGGAACGACGCCGCTGCCACCCCCTTAGGTTTTTAGTCGGTCAGTCGGGGGCGAAACGACGCCCCTGACTGAAAGACCAGCCTACTGTAGAGCAAGCCTTCCTTTCCAGTTCATAGTTGTCTGCCCCTTCTGCAGTTAAACAGCTCTTTGGATGAATATATAAATAAATAAAAACGTTATTATTCCAAAATTCTTCGACTTCCCTCTTCTCTTGCCTCCTAACGTTGCCTCTCTAAACGTGCCCGGCATAACTTTACAGATGAGCCGACGAGATTTAAACTTTCGAGCTTCGCCCGACGAAAGTTCCCTGACTTCGCTTTTTTTCAATGACTGCGTCGTCGCTTCGCACCGACAAACTAGTGAACTTTTGCCGGACGAAAGTACTTTCCCAGGACCTTTAGGGTAAAGCCCCCCCCCCCCCCCCCACAGTGACCAAGTACGCGATGGGCCGATGGCGGGTCGTGAAGTTGTTCGGTGTTTGGCTATTTTCAGACTATACTTACACATGCTCTTTTTCAGGACAATAAATAAAGCGCCCGAGGATTACTTAGTGGATTTATTTAGCGAATATGAGGATCTATAGTAGTCAGTGATTTCCATATATCTGTGAGTCCTATCAGTGATTTTGTTCTAACGTTCATTTTTCAAAACAACGTCAAAATGACTCCTTTAATGTATGTATTGGCACCTGCCAGGTTGTGTAATCCCTTAGATTTAGAAATTAAAATAATATAACTAAGAGAAACTTCTAAAATTTCACTCGGTAGCTTATTATGGTTATGACTTTTTACTTCATAGATCGCACGTCCATGCGATGCTGCTTCGCTTCCTTTTAGCTCTTCTGAGGCGGCAAAGTCATTTTTCATGCGTGACAGCCAAAGATGAGTTTGCCGCCACAAATCGCTCTCAAAATAAAGTACAGCCTTATCGCACGGAACGGTCGACCTACGCAGTGAAAAGTCAGAACTACTAGGCAAAACAAAATTTTATAAATTTCCCTTCTTGATAGTATTTTGGATGCAAGGGATGACATATATATGCAACCTGTCATGTGCCAATACGAACTTTAAGCTGAGTTCAGCATATTAGATTACTGTTTAATGTTTTAATTGTGTTCAGAGGTTCCATTTCAGTAAACGTTAGGCAAAAGACGACCACATCCAGCCTTTATTACTCAGACTCAAGATTTTCATACTCTTTTTTCTGTAAATTTAAAGCAGTTTTCGAATTTACCTCAAAGTACAAATAATCCCATTTGCCTTTTGAAGCCTGTTCAGAGACCAAGAAATAGTTCACAGATGGTAGATTTTGTGCCCCTACCAAATGTAGGGGGGGGGGGATTGCGCCCCGTTCCCACCCCAAATGGCGCCTCGGGTTGTGTTTCCTTTCATGTTTTTCGTTTGTTCATCTTAGTGTTTCGTGTGTTTACTATATAGTAGTTATTTCATTAGTAGGCAATTACACGTCATTTTGTTAATTTCTGGAGTGTGCATGTGCGTGTTGTTTCCGTAAGGTAACTAATAACTTACTGTTTGCTGCTTAAAAATAAAGTAGTTAACTTGTAAAAAATGTAAAGTACGTATCTGCACCTCACGAGTTGCATGTGTAATCCCTTTTCTCTGGAAATTAAAATATCATAACAAAGATAAATTTCTAAAATTTTGCTTCGGTATAGCCTAGTAGTTGTGAATTTTCACTGCATAGGCGGGCGTTGCATACGATAAGGCTGCGGTTCATTCGAGGCAGATTTGGGGCGGCAAAGTCATTCTTTATGTGTGAGATTTTGACATTCCGTATTTAAGGGTTTACATAATGCAGCCTGTCAGGTGCCAATGAGTGAGTGCAAGTGACGTTAGACTGTAAATTTAAATGACAAAAAAAAGTAGTCACTGAGTTGAGGAGGAGCCGTAGCCCATTATCTGTTGTCAGTCCTTTTGAGTTACCTTTGTTCTGACATTTATGTCAATAAACAGTGTCAGAGCGACTCTCCTTAAGCTAATTTCAGCATATGAGATTAGTATGAAAGCATATCGTTTCGTCTAATTTTATTAGTTTCTACCGTTGTGTATCGTCTATTATCATCAAATTTGTATGTCTGTTATTTCGCAGGATTAGCGTGTTATTTTACCGGTTCATTTAATCAGAGGAATGTTACAGTAGTTACTAAGTGAATCGGTGTAGTGAACTGAATCTGTTGTTTTTTTATAGTCTGTCCGAGCTCCACAGGACGCTCAATAAAGTTGCATGTTGATTTTCTTCTGTTGAAATAAAACACTGTTATTTATTAACCGAGCGTATTGTCTTCGTTAGTTTTCCCTATCTTTTCAGTTCGACAAAGCAACCGTAACGCACAACTACTAAACTTAGTCGACTGTTGAAAGTCTTATAAAGTAGTATAATACGGAGACAAAGAAAACGACGGAAAGAATTTCCTTGTTATATAGCAGGAATTGCGTATTATTTTACTGGTTCATTTAATTAGAGGAAAGTTACGGTAGTTACTAAGTGAGCCGGTTTTGTGAATTGAATCTGTTTTTTTACTAGTCTGTCTGAGTTCTAGAGGATGCTTAATAAAGTTGTTTGTCGATTTTCTTCTCTTGAAATAAAACACTGTTATTTATGAACCCAACGTTTTGTCGTCGTTAGGTTTTTCGCTATCTTCTCAGTTGGACAAAGCAACCTTAGCGTACAAATACTGAACAAAGGCACTGTTGAAAGATGCATAAAATGTAGGGAGACACTGAACGCAGACAAAGAAAAGGACCGAAAGAATCACCGTAATATAGCCGTAAGCCAATCCTGGTTTCGCAGGCGCCATCTATTGCTGTAAATCGTACTGACTACATATCGTTTGGACGACTGCGTCTTCACTCGCGCCATCTGGAGTTGAACAAGCTTCAGATACACGGTTTGCAATAAATTCACAAGGTGACACTGAGTACACTGAACAGGTG
>JAUPMV010000286.1:0-18631 GCA_030848855.1 Branchinecta sandiegonensis | reverse complement strand
ACCTTAGTCTGTCCACTTTAGTCTTTCCACTATAGTCTGTCCACTTTAGTCTTTCCACTATTCTCTGTCCACTTTAGTCTTTCCACTTTAGTCTTTCCACTATAGTCTCCACTTTATTCTGTCCGCTACAGTCTTTCCACTATAGTCTTTCCACTATAGTCTGTCCACTTTAGTCTTTCCACTTTAATCTTTCCACTATAGTCTGTCCACTTTAGTCTTTCCACTTTAGTCTTTCCGCTTTAGTCTGTCCAGTTAGTCTTTCCACTATAGTCTTTCCTCTATAGTCTGTCCACTTTAGTCTTTCCACTTTAGTCTTTCCACTTTAGTCTGTCCACTTTCGTCTTTCCACTATAGTCTGTCCACTTTAGTCTTTCCACTTTAGTCTTTCCGCTTTAGTCTGTCCACTTATTCTTTCCACTAGAGTCTGTCCACTTTATTCTGTCCACTTTAGTCTTTCCACTATAGTCTCCACTTTATTCTGTCAACTAGAGTCTTTCCACTATAGTCTGTCCACTTTAGTCTTTCCACTTTAGTTTTTCCACTTTAGTCTGTCCACTTCAGTCTTTCCACTATAGTCTTTCCACTATAGTCTGTCCAGTTTAGTCTGTCCACTGTTGTCTTTCCACTATAGTCTCCACTATAGTCTGTCCACTTTAGTCTTTCCACTTTAGTCTTTCCACTATAGTCTGTCCACTTTAGTCTTTCCACTTTATCTTTCCACTATAGTCTGTCCACTTTAGTCTTTCCACTTTAGTCTTTCCGCTTTAGTCTGTCCAGTTAGTCTTTCCACTATAGTCTTTCCTCTATAGTCTGTCCACTTTAGTCTTTCCACTTTAGTCTTTCCACTTTAGTCTGTCCACTTTCGTCTTTCCACTATAGTCTGTCCACTTTAGTCTTTCCACTTTAGTCTTTCCGCTTTAGTCTGTCCACTTATTCTTTCCACTAGAGTCTGTCCACTTTATTCTGTCCACTTTAGTCTTTCCACTATAGTCTCCACTTTATTCTGTCAACTAGAGTCTTTCCACTATAGTCTGTCCACTTTAGTCTTTCCACTTTAGTTTTTCCACTTTAGTCTGTCCACTTCAGTCTTTCCACTATAGTCTTTCCACTATAGTCTGTCCAGTTTAGTCTGTCCACTGTAGTCTTTCCACTATAGTCTCCACTATAGTCTGTCCACTTTAGTCTTTCCACTTTAGTCTTTCCACTTTAGTCTGTCCACTTTAGTCTTTCCACTATAGTCTGTCCACTTTAGTCTTTCCACTTTAGTCTTTCCGCTTTAGTCTGTCCAATTAGTCTTTCCACTAGAGTCTGTCCACTTTAGTCTGTCCACTTTAGTCTTTCGACTATAGTCTCCACTTTATTCTGTCCACTACAGTCTTTCCACTATTGTCTTTCCACTATAGTCTGTCCAATTTAGTCTATCCACTTTAGTTTTTCCACTTTAGTCTGTCCACTTCAGTCTTTCCACAATAGTCTGTCCAGTTTAGTCTGTCCACTGTAGTCTTTCCACTATAGTCTCCACTATAGTCTGTCCACTTTAGTCTTTCCACTTTAGTTTTTCCACTTTAGTCTGTCCACTTCAGTCTTTCCACTATAGTCTTTCCACTATAGTCTGTCCAGTTTAGTCTGTCCACTGTAGTCTTTCCACTATAGTCTCCACTATAGTCTGTCCACTTTAGTCTTTCCACTTTAGTCTTTCCACTTTAGTCTGTCCACTTTAGTCTTTCCACTATAGTCTGTCCACTTTAGTCTTTCCACTTTAGTCTTTCCGCTTTAGTCTGTCCAATTAGTCTTTCCACTAGAGTCTGTCCACTTTAGTCTGTCCACTTTAGTCTTTCGACTATAGTCTCCACTTTATTCTGTCCACTACAGTCTTTCCACTATTGTCTTTCCACTATAGTCTGTCCAATTTAGTCTATCCACTTTAGTTTTTCCACTTTAGTCTGTCCACTTCAGTCTTTCCACAATAGTCTGTCCAGTTTAGTCTTTCCACTTTAGTGACTTTAGTCTTTCCACTTTAGTGACTTTAGTCTTTCCACTTTAGTCTTTCCACTATAGTCTCCACTTTATTCTGTCCACTACAGTCTTTCCACTATAGTCTTTCCACTATAGTCTGTCCACTTTAGTCTTTCCACTTTAATCTTTCCACTATAGTCTGTCCAGTTTAGTCTTTCCACTTTAGTAGACTTTAGTCTTTCCACTTTAGTCTTTCCACTATAGTCTCCACTTTATTCTGTCCACTACAGTCTTTCCACTATAGTCTTTCCACTTTAGTGACTTTAGTCTTTCCACTTTAGTCTTTCCACTATAGTCTCCACTTTATTCTGTCCACTACAGTCTTTCCACTATAGTCTTTCCACTATAGTCTGTCCACTTTAGTCTTTCCACTTCAGTCTTTCCACAATAGTCTGTCCAGTTTAGTCTTTCCACTTTAGTAGACTTTAGTCTTTCCACTTTAGTCTTTCCACTATAGTCTCCACTTTATTCTGTCCACTACAGTCTTTCCACTATAGTCTTTCCACTATAGTCTGTCCACTTTAGTCTTTCCACTTTAATCTTTCCACTATAGTCTGTCCACTTTAGTCTTTCCACTTTAGTCTTTCCGCTTTAGTCTGTCCAGTTAGTCTTTCCACTATAGTCTTTCCTCTATAGTCTGTCCACTTTAGTCTTTCCACTATAGTGTCCACTTTATTCTGTCCAATATAGTCTTTCCACTATAGTCTTTCCACTATAGTCTGTCCTCTTTAGTCTTTCCACTTTAGTCTGTCCACTTCAGTCTTTCCACTATAGTCTGTCCACTTTATTCTTTCCACTTTACACTTTCCACTATAGTCTCCACTTTATTCTGTCCACTACAGTCTTTCCACTATAGTCTTTCAACTATAGTCTGTCCACTTTAGTCTTTCCACTTTAGTCTTTCCACTTTAGTCTGTCCACTTTAGTCTTTCCACTATAGTCTGTCCAATTTAGTCTTTCCACTTTAGTGTTTCCGCTTTAGTCTGTCCAGTTAGTCTTTCCACTATAGTCTTTCCACTATAGTCTGTCCACTTTAGTCTTTCCACTTTAGTCTTTCCGCTTTAGTCTGTCCACTTTAATCTTTCCACTATAGTCTGTCCACTTTAGTCTTTCCACTTTAGTCTTTCCGCTTTAGTCTGTCCACTTAGTCCTTCCACTAGAGTCTGTCCACTTTAGTCTGTCCACTTTAGTCTTTCCACTATAGTCTCCACTTTATTCTGTCCACTACAGTCTTTCCACTATAGTCTTTCCACTATAGTCTGTCCACTTTAGTCTTCCCACTTTAATTTTTCCACTTTAGTCTGTCCACTTCAGTCTTTCCACTATTGTCTCCACTTTATTATGTTCATTACAGTTTTTCCACCATAGTTTTTCCACTAAAGTCTATCCACTTCAGTCTTTCCACTATTCTCTGTCCACTTTAGTCTTTCCACTATAGTCTCCACTTTATTCTGTCCACTACAGTCTTTCCACTATAGTCTTTCCACTATAGTCTGTCCACTGTAGTCTTTCCACTTTAGTCTTTCCAATATAGTCTCCACTTTATTCTGTCCACTACAGTCTTTCCACTTTAGTCTTTCCACTATTCTCTGTCAACTTTAGTCTTTCCACTTTAGTCTTTCCACTATAGTCTCCACTTTATTCTGTCAACTACAGTCTTTCCACTATAGTCTTTCCACTATAGTCTGTCCACTTTAGTCTTTCCACTATTCTCTGTCCACTTTAGTCTTTCCACTATAGTCTTTCTAATATAGTCTGTCCACTTTAGTCTTTCCACTTTAGTCTTTCCACCTTAGTCTGTCCACTTTAGTCTTTCCACTATAGTCTGTCCACTTTAGTCTTTCCACTATTCTCTGTCCACTTTAGTCTTTCCACTTTAGTCTTTCCACTATAGTCTCCACTTTATTCTGTCCGCTACAGTCTTTCCACTATAGTCTTTCCACTATAGTCTGTCCACTTTAGTCTTTCCACTTTAATCTTTCCACTATAGTCTGTCCACTTTAGTCTTTCCACTTTAGTCTTTCCGCTTTAGTCTGTCCAGTTAGTCTTTCCACTATAGTCTTTCCTCTATAGTCTGTCCACTTTAGTCTTTCCACTTTAGTCTTTCCACTTTAGTCTGTCCACTTTCGTCTTTCCACTATAGTCTGTCCACTTTAGTCTTTCCACTTTAGTCTTTCCGCTTTAGTCTGTCCACTTATTCTTTCCACTAGAGTCTGTCCACTTTATTCTGTCCACTTTAGTCTTTCCACTATAGTCTCCACATTATTCTGTCAACTACAGTCTTTCCACTATAGTCTGTCCACTTTAGTCTTTCCACTTTAGTTTTTCCACTTTAGTCCGTCCACTTCAGTCTTTCCACTATAGTCTTTCCACTATAGTCTGTCCAGTTTAGTCTGTCCACTGTAGTCTTTCCACTATAGTCTCCACTATAGTCTGTCCACTTTAGTCTTTCCACTTTAGTCTTTCCACTTTAGTCTGTCCACTTTAGTCTTTCCACTATAGTCTGTCCACTTTAGTCTTTCCACTTTAGTCTTTCCGCTTTAGTCTGTCCAATTAGTCTTTCCACTAGAGTCTGTCCACTTTAGTCTGTCCACTTTAGTCTTTCGACTATAGTCTCCACTTTATTCTGTCCACTACAGTCTTTCCACTATAGTCTTTCCACTATAGTCTGTCCAATTTAGTCTTTCCACTTTAGTTTTTCCACTTTAGTCTGTCCACTTCAGTCTTTCCACAATAGTCTGTCCAGTTTAGTCTTTCCACTTTAGTCTTTCCACTATAGTCTCCACTTTATTCTGTCCACTACAGTCTTTCAACTATAGTCTTTCCACTATAGTCTGTCCACTTTAGTCTTTTCACTTTAGTTTTTCCACTTTAGTCTGTCCACTTCAGTCTTTCCACTCTAGTCTGTCCAGTTTAGTCTTTCCACTTTAGTCTTTCCACTATAGTCTCCACTTTATTCTGTCTACTACAGTCTTTCCACTATAGTCTTTCCACTAAAGTCTATCCACTTTAGTCTTTCCACTATTCTCTGTCCACTTTAGTCTTTCCACTATAGTCTCCACTTTATTCTGTCCACTACAGTCTTTCCACTATAGTCTTTCCACTATAGTCTGTCCACTGTAGTCTTTCCACTATAGTCTCCACTTTATTCTGTCCACTACAGTCTTTCCACTTTAGTTTTTCCACTTTAGTCTGTCCACTTCAGTGTTTCCACTATGGTCTGTCCAGTTTAGTCTTTCCACTTTAGTCTTTCCACTATAGTCTCCACTTTATTCTGTCCACTACAGTCTTTCCACTAAAGTCTATCCACTTTAGTCTTTCCACTATTCTCTGTCCACTTTAGTCTTTCCACTAAAGTCTCCACTTCATTAATTTCCACTACAGTCTTTCCACTATAGTCTTTCCACTATAGTCTGTCCACTATAGTCTGTCCACTTTAGTCTTTCCACTTTAGTCTTTCCACTATAGTCTCCACTTTATTCTGTCCACTATAGTCTTTCCACTATAGTCTGTCCTCTTTAGTCTTTCCACTTTAGTCTGACCACTTCGGTCTTTCCACTATAGTCTGTCCACTTTAGTCTTTCCACTTTAGTCTTTCCACTTTAGTCTGTCCACTTTAGTCTTTCCACTATAGTCTGTCCACTTTAGTCTTTCCACCTCAGTGTTTCCGCTTTAGCCTGTCCAGTTAGTCTTTCCACTATAGTCTTTCCACTATAGTCTGTCCACTTTAGTCTTTCCACTTTAGTCTTTCCACTTTAGTCTGTCCACTTTAGTCTTTCCACTATAGTCTGTCCACTTTAGTCTGTCCATTTTAGTCTTTCCACTATAGTCTCCACTTTATTCTGTCCACTACAGTCTTTCCACTATAGTCTTTCCACTATAGTCTGTCCACTTTAGTCTTTCCACTTTAGTTTTTCCACTTTAGTCTGTCCACTTCAGTCTTTCCACTATAGTCTGTCCAGTTTAGTCTTTCAACTTTAGTCTTTCCACTATAGTCTCCACTTTATTCTGTCCACTACAGTCTTTCCACTAAAGTCTATCCACTTTAGTCTTTCCACTATTCTCTGTCCACTTTAGTCTTTCCACTATAGTCTCCACTTTAGTCTGTCCACTACAGTCTTTCCACTTTAGTCTTTCCACTATAGTCTGTCCACTTTAGTCTTTCCACTTTAGTCTTTCCGCTTTAGTCTGTCCAATTAGTCTTTCCACTAGAGTCTGTCCACTTTAGTCTGTCCACTTTAGTCTTTCGACTATAGTCTCCACTTTATTCTGTCCACTACAGTCTTTCCACTATAGTCTTTCCACTATAGTCTGTCCAATTTAGTCTTTCCACTTTAGTTTTTCCACTTTAGTCTGTCCACTTCAGTCTTTCCACAATAGTCTGTCCAGTTTAGTCTTTCCACTTTAGTCTTTCCACTATAGTCTCCACTTTATTCTGTCCACTACAGTCTTTCAACTATAGTCTTTCCACTATAGTCTGTCCACTTTAGTCTTTTCACTTTAGTTTTTCCACTTTAGTCTGTCCACTTCAGTCTTTCCACTCTAGTCTGTCCAGTTTAGTCTTTCCACTTTAGTCTTTCCACTATAGTCTCCACTTTATTCTGTCTACTACAGTCTTTCCACTATAGTCTTTCCACTAAAGTCTATCCACTTTAGTCTTTCCACTATTCTCTGTCCACTTTAGTCTTTCCACTATAGTCTCCACTTTATTCTGTCCACTACAGTCTTTCCACTATAGTCTTTCCACTATAGTCTGTCCACTGTAGTCTTTCCACTATAGTCTCCACTTTATTCTGTCCACTATAGTCTTTCCACTTTAGTTTTTCCACTTTAGTCTGTCCACTTCAGTGTTTCCACTATAGTCTGTCCAGTTTAGTCTTTCCACTTTAGTCTTTCCACTATAGTCTCCACTTTATTCTGTCCACTACAGTCTTTCCACTAAAGTCTATCCACTTTAGTCTTTCCACTATTCTCTGTCCACTTTAGTCTTTCCACTAAAGTCTCCACTTCATTAATTTCCACTACAGTCTTTCCACTATAGTCTTTCCACTATAGTCTGTCCACTATAGTCTGTCCACTTTAGTCTTTCCACTTTAGTCTTTCCACTATAGTCTCCACTTTATTCTGTCCACTATAGTCTTTCCACTATAGTCTGTCCTCTTTAGTCTTTCCACTTTAGTCTGACCACTTCGGTCTTTCCACTATAGTCTGTCCACTTTAGTCTTTCCACTTTAGTCTTTCCACTTTAGTCTGTCCACTTTAGTCTTTCCACTATAGTCTGTCCACTTTAGTCTTTCCACCTCAGTGTTTCCGCTTTAGCCTGTCCAGTTAGTCTTTCCACTATAGTCTTTCCACTATAGTCTGTCCACTTTAGTCTTTCCACTTTAGTCTTTCCACTTTAGTCTGTCCACTTTAGTCTTTCCACTATAGTCTGTCCACTTTAGTCTGTCCATTTTAGTCTTTCCACTATAGTCTCCACTTTATTCTGTCCACTACAGTCTTTCCACTATAGTCTTTCCACTATAGTCTGTCCACTTTAGTCTTTCCACTTTAGTTTTTCCACTTTAGTCTGTCCACTTCAGTCTTTCCACTATAGTCTGTCCAGTTTAGTCTTTCAACTTTAGTCTTTCCACTATAGTCTCCACTTTATTCTGTCCACTACAGTCTTTCCACTAAAGTCTATCCACTTTAGTCTTTCCACTATTCTCTGTCCACTTTAGTCTTTCCACTATAGTCTCCACTTTAGTCTGTCCACTACAGTCTTTCCACTATAGTCTTTCCACTATAGTCTTTCCACTATAGTCTGTCCACTTTAGTCTTTCCACTTTAGTCTTTCCGCTTTAGTCTGTCCACTTTAATCTTTCCACTATAGTCTGTCCACTTTAGTCTTTCCACTTTAGTCTTTCCGCTTTAGTCTGTCCACTTAGTCCTTCCACTAGAGTCTGTCCACTTTAGTCTGTCCACTTTAGTCTTTCCACTATAGTCTCCACTTTATTCTGTCCACTACAGTCTTTCCACTATAGTCTTTCCACTATAGTCTGTCCACTTTAGTCTTCCCACTTTAATTTTTCCACTTTAGTCTGTCCACTTCAGTCTTTCCACTATTGTCTCCACTTTATTATGTCCATTACAGTTTTTCCACTATAGTTTTTCCACTAAAGTCTATCCACTTCAGTCTTTCCACTATTCTCTGTCCACTTTAGTCTTTCCACTATAGTCTCCACTTTATTCTGTCCACTACAGTCTTTCCACTATAGTCTTTCCACTATAGTCTGTCCACTGTAGTCTTTCCACTTTAGTCTTTCCAATATAGTCTCCACTTTATTCTGTCCACTACAGTCTTTCCACTTTAGTCTTTCCACTATTCTCTGTCAACTTTAGTCTTTCCACTTTAGTCTTTCCACTATAGTCTCCACTTTATTCTGTCCGCTACAGTCTTTCCACTATAGTCTTTCCACTATAGTCTGTCCACTTTAGTCTTTCCACTTTAATCTTTCCACTATAGTCTGTCCACTTTAGTCTTTCCACTTTAGTCTTTCCGCTTTAGTCTGTCCAGTTAGTCTTTCCACTATAGTCTTTCCTCTATAGTCTGTCCACTTTAGTCTTTCCACTTTAGTCTTTCCACTTTAGTCTGTCCACTTTCGTCTTTCCACTATAGTCTGTCCACTTTAGTCTTTCCACTTTAGTCTTTCCGCTTTAGTCTGTCCACTTATTCTTTCCACTAGAGTCTGTCCACTTTATTCTGTCCACTTTAGTCTTTCCACTATAGTCTCCACATTATTCTGTCAACTACAGTCTTTCCACTATAGTCTGTCCACTTTAGTCTTTCCACTTTAGTTTTTCCACTTTAGTCTGTCCACTTCAGTCTTTCCACTATAGTCTTTCCACTATAGTCTGTCCAGTTTAGTCTGTCCACTGTAGTCTTTCCACTATAGTCTCCACTATAGTCTGTCCACTTTAGTCTTTCCACTTTAGTCTGTCCACTACAGTCTTTCCACTTTAGTCTTTCCACTATAGTCTGTCCACTTTAGTCTTTCCACTTTAGTCTTTCCGCTTTAGTCTGTCCAATTAGCCTTTCCACTAGAGTCTGTCCACTTTAGTCTGTCCACTTTAGTCTTTCGACTATAGTCTCCACTTTATTCTGTCCACTACAGTCTTTCCACTATAGTCTTTCCACTATAGTCTGTCCAATTTAGTCTTTCCACTTTAGTTTTTCCACTTTAGTCTGTCCACTTCAGTCTTTCCACAATAGTCTGTCCAGTTTAGTCTTTCCACTTTAGTCTTTCCACTATAGTCTCCACTTTATTCTGTCCACTACAGTCTTTCAACTATAGTCTTTCCACTATAGTCTGTCCACTTTAGTCTTTTCACTTTAGTTTTTCCACTTTAGTCTGTCCACTTCAGTCTTTCCACTCTAGTCTGTCCAGTTTAGTCTTTCCACTTTAGTCTTTCCACTATAGTCTCCACTTTATTCTGTCTACTACAGTCTTTCCACTATAGTCTTTCCACTAAAGTCTATCCACTTTAGTCTTTCCACTATTCTCTGTCCACTTTAGTCTTTCCACTATAGTCTCCACTTTATTCTGTCCACTACAGTCTTTCCACTATAGTCTTTCCACTATAGTCTGTCCACTGTAGTCTTTCCACTATAGTCTCCACTTTATTCTCCCCACTACAGTCTTTCCACTTTAGTTTTTCCACTTTAGTCTGTCCACTTCAGTGTTTCCACTATAGTCTGTCCAGTTTAGTCTTTCCACTTTAGTCTTTCCACTATAGTCTCCACTTTATTCTGTCCACTACAGTCTTTCCACTAAAGTCTATCCACTTTAGTCTTTCCACTATTCTCTGTCCACTTTAGTCTTTCCACTAAAGTCTCCACTTCATTAATTTCCACTACAGTCTTTCCACTATAGTCTTTCCACTATAGTCTGTCCACTATAGTCTGTCCACTTTAGTCTTTCCACTTTAGTCTTTCCACTATAGTCTCCACTTTATTCTGTCCACTATAGTCTTTCCACTATAGTCTGTCCTCTTTAGTCTTTCCACTTTAGTCTGACCACTTCGGTCTTTCCACTATAGTCTGTCCACTTTAGTCTTTCCACTTTAGTCTTTCCACTTTAGTCTGTCCACTTTAGTCTTTCCACTATAGTCTGTCCACTTTAGTCTTTCCACCTCAGTGTTTCCGCTTTAGCCTGTCCAGTTAGTCTTTCCACTATAGTCTTTCCACTATAGTCTGTCCACTTTAGTCTTTCCACTTTAGTCTTTCCACTTTAGTCTGTCCACTTTAGTCTTTCCACTATAGTCTGTCCACTTTAGTCTGTCCATTTTAGTCTTTCCACTATAGTCTCCACTTTATTCTGTCCACTACAGTCTTTCCACTATAGTCTTTCCACTATAGTCTGTCCACTTTAGTCTTTCCACTTTAGTTTTTCCACTTTAGTCTGTCCACTTCAGTCTTTCCACTATAGTCTGTCCAGTTTAGTCTTTCAACTTTAGTCTTTCCACTATAGTCTCCACTTTATTCTGTCCACTACAGTCTTTCCACTAAAGTCTATCCACTTTAGTCTTTCCACTATTCTCTGTCCACTTTAGTCTTTCCACTATAGTCTCCACTTTAGTCTGTCCACTACAGTCTTTCCACTATAGTCTTTCCACTATAGTCTTTCCACTATAGTCTGTCCACTTTAGTCTTTCCACTTTAGTCTTTCCGCTTTAGTCTGTCCACTTTAATCTTTCCACTATAGTCTGTCCACTTTAGTCTTTCCACTTTAGTCTTTCCGCTTTAGTCTGTCCACTTAGTCCTTCCACTAGAGTCTGTCCACTTTAGTCTGTCCACTTTAGTCTTTCCACTATAGTCTCCACTTTATTCTGTCCACTACAGTCTTTCCACTATAGTCTTTCCACTATAGTCTGTCCACTTTAGTCTTCCCACTTTAATTTTTCCACTTTAGTCTGTCCACTTCAGTCTTTCCACTATTGTCTCCACTTTATTATGTCCATTACAGTTTTTCCACTATAGTTTTTCCACTAAAGTCTATCCACTTCAGTCTTTCCACTATTCTCTGTCCACTTTAGTCTTTCCACTATAGTCTCCACTTTATTCTGTCCACTACAGTCTTTCCACTATAGTCTTTCCACTATAGTCTGTCCACTGTAGTCTTTCCACTTTAGTCTTTCCAATATAGTCTCCACTTTATTCTGTCCACTACAGTCTTTCCACTTTAGTCTTTCCACTATTCTCTGTCAACTTTAGTCTTTCCACTTTAGTCTTTCCACTATAGTCTCAACTTTATTCTGTCAACTACAGTCTTTCCACTATAGTCTTTCCACTATAGTCTGTCCACTTTAGTCTTTCCACTATTCTCTGTCCACTTTAGTCTTTCCACTATAGTCTTTCTAATATAGTCTGTCCACTTTAGTCTTTCCACTTTAGTCTTTCCACCTTAGTCTGTCCACTTTAGTCTTTCCACTATAGTCTGTCCACTTTAGTCTTTCCACTATTCTCTGTCCACTTTAGTCTTTCCACTTTAGTCTTTCCACTATAGTCTCCACTTTATTCTGTCCGCTACAGTCTTTCCGCTATAGTCTTTCCACTATAGTCTGTCCACTTTAGTCTTTCCACTTTAATCTTTCCACTATAGTCTGTCCACTTTAGTCTTTCCACTTTAGTCTTTCCGCTTTAGTCTGTCCAGTTAGTCTTTCCACTATAGTCTTTCCTCTATAGTCTGTCCACTTTAGTCTTTCCACTTTAGTCTTTCCACTTTAGTCTGTCCACTTTCGTCTTTCCACTATAGTCTGTCCACTTTAGTCTTTCCACTTTAGTCTTTCCGCTTTAGTCTGTCCACTTATTCTTTCCACTAGAGTCTGTCCACTTTATTCTGTCCACTTTAGTCTTTCCACTATAGTCTCCACATTATTCTGTCAACTACAGTCTTTCCACTATAGTCTGTCCACTTTAGTCTTTCCACTTTAGTTTTTCCACTTTAGTCTGTCCACTTCAGTCTTTCCACTATAGTCTTTCCACTATAGTCTGTCCAGTTTAGTCTGTCCACTGTAGTCTTTCCACTATAGTCTCCACTATAGTCTGTCCACTTTAGTCTTTCCACTTTAGTCTTTCCACTTTAGTCTGTCCACTTTAGTCTTTCCACTATAGTCTGTCCACTTTAGTCTTTCCACTTTAGTCTTTCCGCTTTAGTCTGTCCAATTAGTCTTTCCACTAGAGTCTGTCCACTTTAGTCTGTCCACTTTAGTCTTTCGACTATAGTCTCCACTTTATTCTGTCCACTACAGTCTTTCCACTATAGTCTTTCCACTATAGTCTGTCCAATTTAGTCTTTCCACTTTAGTTTTTCCACTTTAGTCTGTCCACTTCAGTCTTTCCACAATAGTCTGTCCAGTTTAGTCTTTCCACTTTAGTCTTTCCACTATAGTCTCCACTTTATTCTGTCCACTACAGTCTTTCAACTATAGTCTTTCCACTATAGTCTGTCCACTTTAGTCTTTTCACTTTAGTTTTTCCACTTTAGTCTGTCCACTTCAGTCTTTCCACTCTAGTCTGTCCAGTTTAGTCTTTCCACTTTAGTCTTTCCAATATAGTCTCCACTTTATTCTGTCTACTACAGTCTTTCCACTATAGTCTTTCCACTAAAGTCTATCCACTTTGGTCTTTCCACTATTCTCTGTCCACTTTAGTCTTTCCACTATAGTCTCCACTTTATTCTGTCCACTACAGTCTTTCCACTATAGTCTTTCCACTATAGTCTGTCCACTGTAGTCTTTCCACTATAGTCTCCACTTTATTCTGTCCACTACAGTCTTTCCACTTTAGTTTTTCCACTTTAGTCTGTCCACTTCAGTGTTTCCACTATAGTCTGTCCAGTTTAGTCTTTCCACTTTAGTCTTTCCACTATAGTCTCCACTTTATTCTGTCCACTACAGTCTTTCCACTAAAGTCTATCCACTTTAGTCTTTCCACTATTCTCTGTCCACTTTAGTCTTTCCACTAAAGTCTCCACTTCATTAATTTCCACTACAGTCTTTCCACTATAGTCTTTCCACTATAGTCTGTCCACTATAGTCTGTCCACTTTAGTCTTTCCACTTTAGTCTTTCCACTATAGTCTCCACTTTATTCTGTCCACTATAGTCTTTCCACTATAGTCTGTCCTCTTTAGTCTTTCCACTTTAGTCTGACCACTTCGGTCTTTCCACTATAGTCTGTCCACTTTAGTCTTTCCACTTTAGTCTTTCCACTTTAGTCTGTCCACTTTAGTCTTTCCACTATAGTCTGTCCACTTTAGTCTTTCCACCTCAGTGTTTCCGCTTTAGCCTGTCCAGTTAGTCTTTCCACTATAGTCTTTCCACTATAGTCTGTCCACTTTAGTCTTTCCACTTTAGTCTTTCCACTTTAGTCTGTCCACTTTAGTCTTTCCACTATAGTCTGTCCACTTTAGTCTGTCCATTTTAGTCTTTCCACTATAGTCTCCACTTTATTCTGTCCACTACAGTCTTTCCACTATAGTCTTTCCACTATAGTCTGTCCACTTTAGTCTTTCCACTTTAGTTTTTCCACTTTAGTCTGTCCACTTCAGTCTTTCCACTATAGTCTGTCCAGTTTAGTCTTTCAACTTTAGTCTTTCCACTATTCTCTGTCCACTTTAGTCTTTCCACTATAGTCTCCACTTTAGTCTGTCCACTACAGTCTTTCCACTATAGTCTTTCCACTATAGTCTGTCCACTGTAGTCTTTCCACTTTAGTCTTTCCACTTTAGTCTTTCCACTTTAGTCTGTCCACTTTAGTCTTTCCACTATAGTCTGTCCACTTTAGTCTTTCCACTATAGTCTGTCCACTTTAGTCTTTCCACTTTACTCTTTCCACTATAGTCTCCACTTTATTCTGTCTACTAAAGTCTTTCCACTATAGTCTTTCCACTCTAGTCTGTCCACTTTAGTCTTTCCACTTTAGTCTTTCCACTTTAGTCTGTCCACTTTAGTCTTTCCACTATAGTCTGTCCACTTTAGTCTTTCCACTTTAGTGTTTCCGCTTTAGTCTGTCCAGTTAGTCTTTCCACTATAGTCTGTCCACTTTAGTCTTTCCACTATAGTCTGTCCACTTTAGTCTTTCCACTTTACTCTTTCCACTATAGTCTCCACTTTATTCTGTCTACTAAAGTCTTTCCACTATAGTCTTTCCACTCTAGTCTGTCCACTTTAGTCTTTCCACTTTAGTCTTTCCACTTTAGTCTGTCCACTTTAGTCTTTCCACTATAGTCTGTCCACTTTAGACTTTCCACTTTAGTGTTTCCGCTTTAGTCTGTCCACTTAGTCTTTCCACTAGAGTCTGTCCACTTTAGTCTGTCCACTTTAGTCTTTCCACTATAGTCTCCACTTTATTCTGTCAACTACAGTCTTTCCACTATAGTCTTTCCACTATAGTCTGTCCACTTTAGTCTTTCCACTTTAGTTTTTCCACTTTAGTCTGTCCACTTCAGTCTTTCTAATATAGTCTGTCCAGTTTAGTCTTTCCACTTTAGTCTTTCCACTATAGTCTCCACTTTATTCTGTCCACTACAGTCTTTCCACTTTAGTCTTTCCACTATAGTCTGTCCACTTTAGTCTTTCCACTATTCTCTGTCCACTTTAGTCTTTCCACTTTAGTCTTTCCACTATAGTCTCCACTTTATACTGTCCACTACAGTCTTTCCACTATAGTCTGTCCACTTTAGTCTTTCCACTATTCTCTGTCCACTTTAGTCTTTCCACTATATTCTCCACTTTATTCTGTCCACTACAGTCTTTCCACTATAGTCTTTCCACTTTATTCTGTCCACTACAGTCTTTCCACTATAGTCTTTCCACTATAGTCTGTCCACTTCAGTCTTTCCACTATAGTCTGTCCAGTTTAGTCTTTCCACTATAGTCTCCTCTTTATTCTGTCCACTACAGTCTTTCCACTATAGTCTTTCCACTAAAGTCTATCCACTTTAGTCTTTCCACTATTCTCTGTCAACTTTAGTCTTTCCACAATAGTCTCCACTTTATTCTGTCCACTACAGTCTTTCCACTATAGTCTTTCCACTATAGTCTGTCCACTTTAGTCTTTCCACTTTAGTCTTTCCACTATAGTCTGTCCACTTTAGTCTTTCCACTTCAGTCTTTCCACAATAGTCTGTCCAGTTTAGTCTTTCCACTTTAGTAGACTTTAGTCTTTCCACTTTAGTCTTTCCACTATAGTCTCCACTTTATTCTGTCCACTACAGTCTTTCCACTATAGTCTTTCCACTATAGTCTGTCCACTTTAGTCTTTCCACTTTAATCTTTCCACTATAGTCTGTCCACTTTAGTCTTTCCACTTTAGTCTTTCCGCTTTAGTCTGTCCAGTTAGTCTTTCCACTATAGTCTTTCCTCTATAGTCTGTCCACTTTAGTCTTTCCACTATAGTCTGTCCAATTTAGTCTTTCCACTTTAGTGTTTCCGCTTTAGTCTGTCCAGTTAGTCTTTCCACTATAGTCTTTCCACTATAGTCTGTCCACTTTAGTCTTTCCACTTTAGTCTTTCCGCTTTAGTCTGTCCACTTTAATCTTTCCACTATAGTCTGTCCACTTTAGTCTTTCCACTTTAGTCTTTCCGCTTTAGTCTGTCCACTTAGTCCTTCCACTAGAGTCTGTCCACTTTAGTCTGTCCACTTTAGTCTTTCCACTATAGTCTCCACTTTATTTTGTCCACTACAGTCTTTCCACTATAGTCTTTCCACTATAGTCTGTCCACTTTAGTCTTCCCCACTTTAATTTTTCCACTTTAGTCTGTCCACTTCAGTCTTTCCACTATAGTCTCCACTTTATTATGTCCATTACAGTTTTTCCACTATAGTTTTTCCACTAAAGTCTATCCACTTCAGTCTTTCCACTATTCTCTGTCCACTTTAGTCTTTCCACTATAGTCTCCACTTTATTCTGTCCACTACAGTCTTTCCACTATAGTCTTTCCACTATAGTCTGTCCACTGTAGTCTTTCCACTTTAGTCTTTCCAATATAGTCTCCACTTTATTCTGTCCACTACAGTCTTTCAACTTTAGTCTTTCCACTATTCTCTGTCAACTTTAGTCTTTCCACTTTAGTCTTTCCACTATAGTCTCCACTTTATTCTGTCAACTACAGTCTTTCCACTATAGTCTTTCCACTATAGTCTGTCCACTTTAGTCTTTCCACTATTCTCTGTCCACTTTAGTCTTTCCACTATAGTCTTTCCAATATAGTCTGTCCACTTTAGTCTTTCCACTTTAGTCTTTCTACCTTAGTCTGTCCACTTTAGTCTTTCCACTATAGTCTGTCCACTTTAGTCTTTCCACTATTCTCTGTCCACTTTAGTCTTTCCACTTTAGTCTTTCCACTATAGTCTCCACTTTATTCTGTCCGCTACAGTCTTTCCACTATAGTCTTTCCACTATAGTCTGTCCACTTTAGTCTTTCCACTTTAATCTTTCCACTATAGTCTGTCCACTTTAGTCTTTCCACTTTAGTCTTTTCGCTTTAGTCTGTCCAGTTAGTCTTTCCACTATAGTCTTTCCTCTATAGTCTGTCCACTTTAGTCTTTCCACTTTAGTCTTTCCACTTTAGTCTGTCCACTTTCGTCTTTCCACTATAGTCTGTCCACTTTAGTCTTTCCACTTTAGTCTTTCCGCTTTAGTCTGTCCACTTATTCTTTCCACTAGAGTCTGTCCACTTTATTCTGTCCACTTTAGTCTTTCCACTATAGTCTCCACATTATTCTGTCAACTACAGTCTTTCCACTATAGTCTGTCCACTTTAGTCTTTCCACTTTAGTTTTTCCACTTTAGTCTGTCCACTTCTGTCTTTCCACTATAGTCTTTCCACTATAGTCTGTCCAGTTTAGTCTGTCCACTGTAGTCTTTCCACTATAGTCTCCACTATAGTCTGTCCACTTTAGTCTTTCCACTTTAGTCTTTCCACTTTAGTCTGTCCACTTTAGTCTTTCCACTATAGTCTGTCCACTTTAGTCTTTCCACTTTAGTCTTTCCGCTTTAGTCTGTCCAATTAGTCTTTCCACTAGAGTCTGTCCACTTTAGTCTGTCCACTTTAGTCTTTCGACTATAGTCTCCACTTTATTCTGTCCACTACAGTCTTTCCACTATAGTCTTTCCACTATAGTCTGTCCAATTTAGTCTTTCCACTTTAGTTTTTCCACTTTAGTCTGTCCACTTCAGTCTTTCCACAATAGTCTGTCCAGTTTAGTCTTTCCACTTTAGTCTTTCCACTATAGTCTCCACTTTATTCTGTCCACTACAGTCTTTCAACTATAGTCTTTCCACTATAGTCTGTCCACTTTAGTCTTTTCACTTTAGTTTTTCCACTTTAGTCTGTCCACTTCAGTCTTTCCACTCTAGTCTGTCCAGTTTAGTCTTTCCACTTTAGTCTTTCCACTATAGTCTCCACTTTATTCTGTCTACTACAGTCTTTCCACTATAGTCTTTCCACTAAAGTCTATCCACTTTAGTCTTTCCACTATTCTCTGTCCACTTTAGTCTTTCCACTATAGTCTCCACTTTATTCTGTCCACTACAGTCTTTCCACTATAGTCTTTCCACTATAGTCTGTCCACTGTAGTCTTTCCACTATATTCTCCACTTTATTCTGTCCACTACAGTCTTTCCACTTTAGTTTTTCCACTTTAGTCTGTCCACTTCAGTGTTTCCACTATAGTCTGTCCAGTTTAGTCTTTCCACTTTAGTCTTTCCACTATAGTCTCCACTTTATTCTGTCCACTACAGTCTTTCCACTAAAGTCTATCCACTTTAGTCTTTCCACTATTCTCTGTCCACTTTAGTCTTTCCACTAAAGTCTCCACTTCATTAATTTCCACTACAGTCTTTCCACTATAGTCTTTCCACTATAGTCTGTCCACTATAGTCTGTCCACTTTAGTCTTTCCACTTTAGTCTTTCCACTATAGTCTCCACTTTATTCTGTCCACTATAGTCTTTCCACTATAGTCTGTCCTCTTTAGTCTTTCCACTTTAGTCTGACCACTTCAGTCTTTCCACTATAGTCTGTCCACTTTAGTCTTTCCACTTTAGTCTTTCCACTTTAGTCTGTCCACTTTAGTCTTTCCACTATAGTCTGTCCACTTTAGTCTTTCCACCTCAGTGTTTCCGCTTTAGCCTGTCCAGTTAGTCTTTCCACTATAGTCTTTCCACTATAGTCTGTCCACTTTAGTCTTTCCACTTTAGTCTTTCCACTTTAGTCTGTCCACTTTAGTCTTTCCACTATAGTCTGTCCACTTTAGTCTGTCCATTTTAGTCTTTCCACTATAGTCTCCACTTTATTCTGTCCACTACAGTCTTTCCACTATAGTCTTTCCACTATAGTCTGTCCACTTTAGTCTTTCCACTTTAGTTTTTCCACTTTAGTCTGTCCACTTCAGTCTTTCCACTATAGTCTGTCCAGTTTAGTCTTTCAACTTTAGTCTTTCCACTATAGTCTCCACTTTATTCTGTCCACTACAGTCTTTCCACTAAAGTCTATCCACTTTAGTCTTTCCACTATTCTCTGTCCACTTTAGTCTTTCCACTATAGTCTCCACTTTAGTCTGTCCACTAC
>JAUPMV010000285.1:0-19338 GCA_030848855.1 Branchinecta sandiegonensis | reverse complement strand
CACTGAGTCTTTCCACTTCAGTCTTTCCACTATAGTCTTTCCACTATAGTCTGTCCACTTTAGTCATTCCACTTTAGTCTTTCCACTTTAGTGTGTCCACTTTAGTCTTTCCACTATAATCTGTCCACTGAGTCTTTCCACTTCAGTCTTTCCACAATAGTCTGTCCACTTTAGTCTTTCCACTTTAGTCTTTTCACTATAGTCTCCACTTTATTCTGTCCACTACCTTCTTTCCACTTTAGTCTTTCCACTATTCTCTGTCCACTTTATTCTTTCCACTCTAGTCTCCACTTTATTCTGTCCACTACAGTCTTTCCACTATAGTCTGTCCACTTTAGTCTTTCCACTATTCTCTGTCCACTTTAGTCTTTCCACTATAGTCTCCACTTTATTCTGTCCACTACAGTCTTTCCACTATAGTCTTTCCACTATAGTGTTTCCACTATAGTCTGTCAACTTTAGTCTTTTCACTATTCTCTGTCCACTTTAGTCTTTCCACTATAGTCTAAACTTTATTCTGTCCACTACAGTCTTTCCACTATAGTCTTTCCACTATAGTCTGTCCACTTTAGTTTTTCCACTTTAGTCTTTCCACTACAGTCTCCACTTTATTCTGTCCACTACAGTCTTTCCACTTTAGTCTTTCCACTATAGTCTCCACTTTATTCCGTCCACTACAGTCTTTCCACTATAGTCTTTCCACTATATTCTGTCCACTTTAGTCTTTCAACTATTCTCTGTCCACTTTAGTCTTTCCACTATAGTCTCCACTTTATTCTGTCCACTACAGTCTTTCCACTATATTCTTTCCACTATAGTCTGTCCACTTTAGTCATTCCACTTTAGTCTGTCCACTTTAGTCTGTCCACTTTAGTCTTTCCACTTTAGTCATTTCCACTATAGTCTGTCCACTTTAGTCTTTCCACTATTCTCTGTCCTCTTTAGTCTTTCCACTATAGTCTCCACTTTATTATGTCCACTACAGTCTTTCCACTATAGTCTTTCCACTTTAGTCTGTCCACTTTAGTCTTTCCACTTTAGTCTCCACTTTATTCTGTCCACTACAGCCTTTCCACTATAGTCTTTCCACTAAAGTCTGTCCACTTTATTCTTTCCACTATAGTCTGTCCACTTTAGTCTTTCCACTTTATTCTGTCCACTTCAGTGTGTACACTTTAGTCTGTCCACTGAGTCTTTCCACTTTAGTCTTTCCACAATAGTTTGTCCACTTTAGTCTTTCCACTTTAGTCTTTCCACTATAGTCTCCACTTTATTCTGTCCACTACCTTCTTTCCACTTTAGTCTTTCCACTATTCTCTGTCCACTTTAGTCTTTCCACTATAGTCTCCACTTTAGTCTGTCCACTTTAGTCTTTCCACTTTAGTCTCCACTTTATTCTGTCCACTACAGTCTTTCCACTATAGTCTTTCCACTAAAGTCTGTCCACTTTATTCTTTCCACTATAGTCTGTCCACTTTAGTCTTTCCACTTTATTCTGTCCACTTCAGTGTGTACACTTTAGTCTGTCCACTGAGTCTTTCCACTTCAGTCTTTCCACAATAGTTTGTCCACTTTAGTCTTTCCACTTTAGTCTTTCCACTATAGTCTCCACTTTATTCTGTCCACTACCTTCTTTCCACTTTAGTCTTTCCACTATTCTCTGTCCACTTTAGTCTTTCCACTATAGTCTCCACTTTATTCTTCCCACTACAGTCTTTCCACTATACTCTGTCCACTTTAGTCTTTCCACTATTCTCTGTCCACTTTAGACTTTCCACTATAGTCTCCACTTTATTCTGTCCACTACAGTCTTTCCACTATAGTCTTTCCACTATAGTCTGCCCACTTTTGTCTTTCCACTATTCTCTGTCCACTTTAGTCTTTCCACTTTAGTCTTTCCACTTCAGTCTTTCCACAATAGTCTGTCCACTTTAGTCTTTCCACTTTAGTCTTTCCACTATAGTCTCCACTTTATTCTGTCCACTACCTTCTTTCCACTTTAGTCTTTCCACTTTTCTCTGTCCACTTTAGTCTTTCCACTATAGTCTCCACTTTATTCTGTCCACTACAGTCTTTCCACTATAGTCTGTCCACTTCAGTCTTTCCACTATTCTCTGTCCACTTTAGTCTTTCCATTATAGTCTCCACTTTATTCTGTCCACTACAGTCTTTCCACTATAGTCTTTCCACTATAGTCTTTCCACTATAGCCTTTCAACTTTAGTCTTTCCACTATTCTCTGTCCACTTTAGACTTTCAACTATAGTCTCCACTTTATTCTGTCCACTACAGTCTTTCCACTTTAGTCTTTCCACTATAGTCTCCACTTTATTCCGTCCACTACAGTCTTTCCACTATAGTATTTCCACTATATTCTGTCCACTTTAGTCTTTCCACTATTCTCTGTCCACTTTAGTCTTTCCACTATAGTCTCCACTTTATTCTGTCCACTACAGTCTTTCCACTATAGTCTTTCCACTATAGTTTGTCCACTTTAGTCTTTCCACTTTAGTCTTTCCACTTTAGTGTGTCCACTATAGTCTTTCCACTATAATCTGTCCACTTTAGTCTTTCCACTTTAGTCTTTCCACTTTAGTCTGTCCACTTTAGTCTTTCCGCTATAGTCTGTCCACTTTAGTCTTTCCACTATAGTCTGACCACTTTAGTCTTTCCACTTTAGTCTTTCCACTTTAGTCTGTCCACTTTAGTCTTTCCACTGTAGTCTGTCCACTTTAGTCTTTCCACTTTAGTCTTTCCACTTTATTCTGCCCACTTCAGTGTGTACATTTTAGTTTGTCCACTGAGTCTTTCCACTTTAGTCTTTCCACAATAGTCTTTTCACTTTAGTCTGCCCACTTTAGTTTTTCCACTATAGTCTGTCCACTTTAGTCTTTTCACTATAGTCTTTCCACTTTAGTCTGTCCACTTAGTCTTTGCACTTCAGTCTTTCCACTAGTCTGTCCACTTTAGTCTTTCCATTATTCTCTGTCCACTTTAGTCTTTCCACTTTAGTCTTTCCACTATAGTCTCCACTTTATTCTGTCCACTACAGTCTTTCCACTATAGTCTTTCCACTATAGTCTGTCAACTTTAGTCTTTCCACTATTCTCTGTCCACATTAGTCTTTCCACCATAGTCTCCACTTTATTCTGTCCACTACAGTCTTTCCACTATAGTCTTTCCACTATAGTCTGCCCACTTTAGTCTTTCCACTATTCTCTGTCCACTTTAGTCTTTCCACTATAGTCTGTCCACTTTAGTCTTTCCACTATTCTCTGTCCACTTTAGTCTTTCCACTACAGTCTCCATTTTAGTCTGTCCACTACATTCTTTCCACTTTAGACTTTCCACTATAGTCTCCACTTTATTCTGTCCACTACAGTCTTTCCACTATAGTCTTTCCACTATAGTCTGCCCACTTTAGTCTGTCAACTTTAGTCTTTCCACTTTAGTTTATCAACTTTAGTCTGTCCACTTTAGTCTTTCCACTATAGTCTGTCCACTTTAGTCTTTCCACTTTATTCTGTCCACTTCAGTGTGTACACTTTAGTCTGTCCACTGAGCCTTTCCACTTCAGTCTTTCCACAATAGTCTGTCCACTTTAGTCTTTCCACTTTAGTCTTTCCACTATAGTCTCCACTTTATTCTGTCCACTACCTTCTTTCCACTTTAGTCTTTCCACTATTCTCTGTCCACTTTAGTCTTTCCACTATAGTCTCCACTTTATTATGTCCACTACAGTCACTTTAGTCTGTCCACTTTAGTATTTCCTCTATAGTCTGTCCACTTTAGTCTTTCCACTATAGTCTTTCCACTTTAGTCTGTCCACTTAGTCATTCCACTTCAGTCTTTCCACTAGTCTGTCCACTTTAGTCTTTCCATTATTCTCTGTCCACTTTAAACTTTCCACTTTAGTCTTTCCACTATAGTCTCCACTTTATTCTGTCCACTACAGTCTTTCCACTATAGTCTTTCCACTATAGTCTGTCCACTTTAGTCTTTCCACTTTAGTCTTTCCACTTCTGTGTGGACACTTTAGTCTTTCCACTGAGTCTTTCCACTTCAGTCTTTCCACTATAGTCCCCACTTTATTCTGTCCACTACATTCTTTCCACTTTAGACTTTCAACTATAGTCTCCACTTTATTCTGTCCACTACAGTCTTTCCACTATAGTCTGCCCACTTTAGTCTTTCCACTATTCTCTGTCCACTTTAGTCTTTCCACTATAGTCCGTCCACTTTAGTCTTTCCACTATTCTCTGTCCACTTTAGTCTTTCCACTTTAGTCTTTTCACTATAGTCTCCACTTTATTCTGTCCACTACCTTCTTTCCACTTTAGTCTTTCCACTATTCTCTGTCCACTTTATTCTTTCCACTCTAGTCTCCACTTTATTCTGTCCACTACAGTCTTTCCACTATAGTCTGTCCACTTTAGTCTGTCAACTTTAGTCTTTCCACTTTAGTTTATCAACTTTAGTCTGTCCACTTTAGTCTTTCCACTATAGTCTGTCCACTTTAGTCTTTCCACTTTATTCTGTCCACTTCAGTGTGTACACTTTAGTCTGTCCACTGAGCCTTTCCACTTCAGTCTTTCCACAATAGTCTGTCCACTTTAGTCTTTCCACTTTAGTCTTTCCACTATAGTCTCCACTTTATTCTGTCCACTACCTTCTTTCCACTTTAGTCTTTCCACTATTCTCTGTCCACTTTAGTCTTTCCACTATAGTCTCCACTTTATTATGTCCACTACAGTCACTTTAGTCTGTCCACTTTAGTTTTTCCTCTATAGTCTGTCCACTTTAGTCTTTCCACTATAGTCTTTCCACTTTAGTCTGTCCACTTAGTCTTTCCACTTCAGTCTTTCCACTAGTCTGTCCACTTTAGTCTTTCCATTATTCTCTGTCCACTTTAGACTTTCCACTTTAGTCTTTCCACTATAGTCTCCACTTTATTCTGTCCACTACAGTCTTTCCACTATAGTCTTTCCACTATAGTCTGTCCACTTTAGTCTTTCCACTTTAGTCTTTCCACTTCTGTGTGGACACTTTAGTCTTTCCACTGAGTCTTTCCACTTCAGTCTTTCCACTATAGTCCCCACTTTATTCTGTCCACTACATTCTTTCCACTTTAGACTTTCCACTATAGTCTCCACTTTATTCTGTCCACTACAGTCTTTCCACTATAGTCTGCCCACTTTAGTCTTTCCACTATTCTCTGTCCACTTTAGTCTTTCCACTATAGTCCGTCCACTTTAGTCTTTCCACTATTCTCTGTCCACTTTAGTCTTTCCACTTTAGTCTTTTCACTATAGTCTCCACTTTATTCTGTCCACTACCTTCTTTCCACTTTAGTCTTTCCACTATTCTCTGTCCACTTTATTCTTTCCACTCTAGTCTCCACTTTATTCTGTCCACTACAGTCTTTCCACTATAGTCTGTCCACTTTAGTCTTTCCACTATTCTCTGTCCACTTTAGTCTTTCCACTATAGTCTCCACTTTATTCTGTCCACTACAGTCTTTCCACTATAGTCTTTCCACTATAGTGTTTCCACTATAGTCTGTCAACTTTAGTCTTTTCACTATTCTCTGTCCACTTTAGTCTTTCCACTATAGTCTCCACTTTATTCTGTCCACTACAGTCTTTCCACTATAGTCTTTCCACTATAGTCTGTCCAATTTAGTCTTTCCACTTTAGTCTTTCCACTACAGTCTCCACTTTATTCTGTCCACTACAGTCTTTCCACTTTAGTCTTTCCACTTTAGTCTTTCCACTATAGTCTCCACTTTATTCCGTCCACTACAGTCTTTCCACTATAGTCTTTCCACTATATTCTGTCCACTTTAGTCTTTCAACTATTCTCTGTCCACTTTAGTCTTTCCACTATAGTCTCCACTTTATTCTGTCCACTACAGTCTTTCCACTATATTCTTTCCACTATAGTCTGTCCACTTTAGTCATTCCACTTTAGTCTGTCCACTTTAGTCTGTCCACTTTAGTCTTTCCACTTTAGTCATTTCCACTATAGTCTGTCCACTTTAGTCTTTCCACTATTCTCTGTCCTCTTTAGTCTTTCCACTATAGTCTCCACTTTATTATGTCCACTACAGTCTTTCCACTATAGTCTTTCCACTTTAGTCTGTCCACTTTAGTCTTTCCACTTTAGTCTCCACTTTATTCTGTCCACTACAGTCTTTCCACTATAGTCTTTCCACTAAAGTCTGTCCACTTTATTCTTTCCACTATAGTCTGTCCACTTTAGTCTTTCCACTTTATTCTGTCCACTTTAGTCTTTCCACTATAGTCTCCACTTTAGTCTGTCCACTTTAGTCTTTCCACTTTAGTCTCCACTTTATTCTGTCCACTACAGTCTTTCCACTATAGTCTTTCCACTAAAGTCTGTCCACTTTATTCTTTCCACTATAGTCTGTCCACTTTAGTCTTTCCACTTTATTCTGTCCACTTCAGTGTGTACACTTTAGTCTGTCCACTGAGTCTTTCCACTTCAGTCTTTCCACAATAGTTTGTCCACTTTAGTCTTTCCACTTTAGTCTTTCCACTATAGTCTCCACTTTATTCTGTCCACTACCTTCTTTCCACTTTAGTCTTTCCACTATTCTCTGTCCACTTTAGTCTTTCCACTATAGTCTCCACTTTATTCTTCCCACTACAGTCTTTCCACTATACTCTGTTCACTTTAGTCTTTCCACTATTCTCTGTCCACTTTAGTCTTTCCACTATAGTCTCCACTTTATTCTGTCCACTATAGTCTTTCCACTATAGTCTTTCCACTATAGTCTGCCCACTTTTGTCTTTCCACTATTCTCTGTCCACTTTAGTCTTTCCACTTTAGTCTTTCCACTTCAGTCTTTCCACAATAGTCTGTCCACTTTAGTCTTTCCACTTTAGTCTTTCCACTATAGTCTCCACTTTGTTCTGTCCACTACCTTCTTTCCACTTTAGTCTTTCCACTTTTCTCTGTCCACTTTAGTCTTTCCACTATAGTCTCCACTTTATTCTGTCCACTACAGTCTTTCCACTATAGTCTGTCCACTTCAGTCTTTCCACTATTCTCTGTCCACTTTAGTCTTTCCATTATAGTCTCCACTTTATTCTGTCCACTACAGTCTTTCCACTATAGTCTTTCCACTATAGTCTTTCCACTATAGCCTTTCAACTTTAGTCTTTCCACTATTCTCTGTCCACTTTAGACTTTCCACTATAGTCTCCACTTTATTCTGTCCACTACAGTCTTTCCACTTTAGTCTTTCCACTATAGTCTCCACTTTATTCCGTCCACTACAGTCTTTCCACTATAGTATTTCCACTATATTCTGTCCACTTTAGTCTTTCCACTATTCTCTGTCCACTTTAGTCTTTCCACTATAGTCTCCACTTAATTCTGTCCACTACAGTCTTTCCACTATAGTCTTTCCACTATAGTTTGTCCACTTTAGTCTTTCCACTTTAGTCTTTCCACTATAGTGTGTCCACTATAGTCTTTCCACTATAGTCTGTCCACTTTAGCCTTTCAACTTTAGTCTTTCCACTATTCTCTGTCCACTTTAGACTTTCAACTATAGTCTCCACTTTATTCTGTCCACTACAGTCTTTCCACTTTAGTCTTTCCACTATAGTCTCCACTTTATTCCGTCCACTACAGTCTTTCCACTATAGTATTTCCACTATATTCTGTCCACTTTAGTCTTTCCACTATTCTCTGTCCACTTTAGTCTTTCCACTATAGTCTCCACTTTATTCTGTCCACTACAGTCTTTCCACTATAGTCTTTCCACTATAGTTTGTCCACTTTAGTCTTTGCACTTTAGTCTTTCCACTTTAGTGTGTCCACTATAGTCTTTCCACTATAATCTGTCCACTTTAGTCTTTCCACTTTAGTCTTTCCACTTTAGTCAGTCCACTTTAGTCTTTCCGCTATAGTCTGTCCACTTTAGTCTTTCCACTATAGTCTGACCACTTTAGTCTTTCCACTTTAGTCTTTCCACTTTAGTCTGTCCACTTTAGTCTTTCCACTGTAGTCTGTCCACTTTAGTCTTTCCACTTTAGTCTTTCCACTTTATTCTGCCCACTTCAGTGTGTACATTTTAGTTTGTCCACTGAGTCTTTCCACTTTAGTCTTTCCACAATAGTCTTTTCACTTTAGTCTGCCCACTTTAGTTTTTCCACTATAGTCTGTCCACTTTAGTCTTTTCACTGTAGTCTTTCCACTTTAGTCTGTCCACTTAGTCTTTGCACTTCAGTCTTTCCACTAGTCTGTCCACTTTAGTCTTTCCATTATTCTCTGTCCACTTTAGTCTTTCCACTTTAGTCTTTCCACTATAGTCTCCACTTTATTCTGTCCACTACAGTCTTTCCACTATAGTCTTTCCACTATAGTCTGTCAACTTTAGTCTTTCCACTATTCTCTGTCCACATTAGTCTTTCCACCATAGTCTCCACTTTATTCTGTCCACTACAGTCTTTCCACTATAGTCTTTCCACTATAGTCTGCCCACTTTAGTCTTTCCACTATTCTCTGTCCACTTTAGTCTTTCCACTATAGTCTGTCCACTTTAGTCTTTCCACTATTCTCTGTCCACTTTAGTCTTTCCACTACAGTCTCCATTTTAGTCTGTCCACTACATTCTTTCCACTTTAGACTTTCCACTATAGTCTCCACTTTATTCTGTCCACTACAGTCTTTCCACTATAGTCTTTCCACTATAGTCTGCCCACTTTAGTCTGTCAACTTTAGTCTTTCCACTTTAGTTTATCAACTTTAGTCTGTCCACTTTAGTCTTTCCACTATAGTCTGTCCACTTTAGTCTTTCCACTTTATTCTGTCCACTTCAGTGTGTACACTTTAGTCTGTCCACTGAGCCTTTCCACTTCAGTCTTTCCACAATAGTCTGTCCACTTTAGTCTTTCCACTTTAGTCTTTCCACTATAGTCTCCACTTTATTCTGTCCACTACCTTCTTTCCACTTTAGTCTTTCCACTATTCTCTGTCCACTTTAGTCTTTCCACTATAGTCTCCACTTTATTATGTCCACTACAGTCACTTTAGTCTGTCCACTTTAGTATTTCCTCTATAGTCTGTCCACTTTAGTCTTTCCACTATAGTCTTTCCACTTTAGTCTGTCCACTTAGTCTTTCCACTTCAGTCTTTCCACTAGTCTGTCTACTTTAGTCTTTCCATTATTCTCTGTCCACTTTAGACTTTCCACTTTAGTCTTTCCACTATAGTCTCCACTTTATTCTGTCCACTACAGTCTTTCCACTATAGTCTTTCCACTATAGTCTGTCCACTTTAGTCTTTCCACTTTAGTCTTTCCACTTCTGTGTGGACACTTTAGTCTTTCCACTGAGTCTTTCCACTTCAGTCTTTCCACTATAGTCCCCACTTTATTCTGTCCACTACATTCTTTCCACTTTAGACTTTCCACTATAGTCTCCACTTTATTCTGTCCACTACAGTCTTTCCACTATAGTCTGCCCACTTTAGTCTTTCCACTATTCTCTGTCCACTTTAGTCTTTCCACTATAGTCCGTCCACTTTAGTCTTTCCACTATTCTCTGTCCACTTTAGTCTTTCCACTTTAGTCTTTTCACTATAGTCTCCACTTTATTCTGTCCACTACCTTCTTTCCACTTTAGTCTTTCCACTATTCTCTGTCCACTTTATTCTTTCCACTCTAGTCTCCACTTTATTCTGTCCACTACAGTCTTTCCACTATAGTCTGTCCACTTTAGTCTGTCAACTTTAGTCTTTCCACTTTAGTTTATCAACTTTAGTCTGTCCACTTTAGTCTTTCCACTATAGTCTGTCCACTTTAGTCTTTCCACTTTATTCTGTCCACTTCAGTGTGTACACTTTAGTCTGTCCACTGAGCTTTTCCACTTCAGTCTTTCCACAATAGTCTGTCCACTTTAGTCTTTCCACTTTAGTCTTTCCACTATAGTCTCCACTTTATTCTGTCCACTACCTTCTTTCCACTTTAGTCTTTCCACTATTCTCTGTCCACTTTAGTCTTTCCACTATAGTCACCACTTTATTATGTCCACTACAGTCACTTTACTCTGTCCACTTTAGTTTTTCCTCTATAGTCTGTCCACTTTAGTCTTTCCACTATAGTCTTTCCACTTTAGTCTGTCCACTTAGTCTTTCCACTTCAGTCTTTCCACTAGTCTGTCCACTTTAGTCTTTCCATTATTCTCTGTCCACTTTAGACTTTCCACTTTAGTCTTTCCACTATAGTCTCCACTTTATTCTGTCCACTACAGTCTTTCCACTATAGTCTTTCCACTATAGTCTGTCCACTTTAGTCTTTCCACTTTAGTCTTTCCACTTCTGTGTGGACACTTTAGTCTTTCCACTGAGTCTTTCCACTTCAGTCTTTCCACTATAGTCCCCACTTTATTCTGTCCACTACATTCTTTTCACTTTAGACTTTCCACTATAGTCTCCACTTTATTCTGTCCACTACAGTCTTTCCACTATAGTCTGCCCACTTTAGTCTTTCCACTATTCTCTGTCCACTTTAGTCTTTCCACTATAGTCCGTCCACTTTAGTCTTTCCACTATTCTCTGTCCACTTTAGTCTTTCCACTTTAGTCTTTTCACTATAGTCTCCACTTTATTCTGTCCACTACCTTCTTTCCACTTTAGTCTTTCCACTATTCTCTGTCCACTTTATTCTTTCCACTCTAGTCTCCACTTTATTCTGTCCACTACAGTCTTTCCACTATAGTCTGTCCACTTTAGTCTTTCCACTATTCTCTGTCCACTTTAGTCTTTCCACTATAGTCTCCACTTTATTCTGTCCACTACAGTCTTTCCACTATAGTCTTTCCAATATAGTGTTTCCACTATAGTCTGTCAACTTTAGTCTTTTCACTATTCTCTGTCCACTTTAGTCTTTCCACTATAGTCTCCACTTTATTCTGTCCACTACAGTCTTTCCACTATAGTCTTTCCACTATAGTCTGTCCAATTTAGTCTTTCCACTTTAGTCTTTCCACTACAGTCTCCACTTTATTCTGTCCACTACAGTCTTTCCACTTTAGTCTTTCCACTTTAGTCTTTCCACTATAGTCTCCACTTTATTCCGTCCACTACAGTCTTTCCACTATAGTCTTTCCACTATATTCTGTCCACTTTAGTCTTTCAACTATTCTCTGTCCACTTTAGTCTTTCCACTATAGTCTCCACTTTATTCTGTCCACTACAGTCTTTCCACTATATTCTTTCCACTATAGTCTGTCCACTTTAGTCATTCCACTTTAGTCTGTCCACTTTAGTCTGTCCACTTTAGTCTTTCCACTTTAGTCATTTCCACTATAGTCTGTCCACTTTAGTCTTTCCACTATTCTCTGTCCTCTTTAGTCTTTTCACTATAGTCTCCACTTTATTATGTCCACTACAGTCTTTCCACTATAGTCTTTCCACTTTAGTCTGTCCACTTTAGTCTTTCCACTTTAGTCTCCACTTTATTCTGTCCACTACAGTCTTTCCACTATAGTCTTTCCACTAAAGTCTGTCCACTTTATTCTTTCCACTATAGTCTGTCCACTTTAGTCTTTCCACTTTATTCTGTCCACTTTAGTCTTTCCACTATAGTCTCCACTTTAGTCTGTCCACTTTAGTCTTTCCACTTTAGTCTCCACTTTATTCTGTCCACTACAGTCTTTCCACTATAGTCTTTCCACTAAAGTCTGTCCACTTTATTCTTTCCACTATAGTCTGTCCACTTTAGTCTTTCCACTTTATTCTGTCCACTTCAGTGTGTACACTTTAGTCTGTCCACTGAGTCTTTCCACTTCAGTCTTTCCACAATAGTTTGTCCACTTTAGTCTTTCCACTTTAGTCTTTCCACTATAGTCTCCACTTTATTCTGTCCACTACCTTCTTTCCACTTTAGTCTTTCCACTATTCTCTGTCCACTTTAGTCTTTCCACTATAGTCTCCACTTTATTCTTCCCACTACAGTCTTTCCACTATACTCTGTCCACTTTAGTCTTTCCACTATTCTCTGTCCACTTTAGTCTTTCCACTATAGTCTCCACTTTATTCTGTCCACTATAGTCTTTCCACTATAGTCTTTCCACTATAGTCTGCCCACTTTTTTCTTTCCACTATTCTCTGTCCACTTTAGTCTTTCCACTTTAGTCTTTCCACTTCAGTCTTTCCACAATAGTCTGTCCACTTTAGTCTTTCCACTATAGTCTCCACTTTGTTCTGTCCACTACCTTCTTTCCACTTTAGTCTTTCCACTTTTCTCTGTCCACTTTAGTCTTTCCACTATAGTCTCCACTTTATTCTGTCCACTACAGTCTTTCCACTATAGTCTGTCCACTTCAGTCTTTCCACTATTCTCTGTCCACTTTAGTCTTTCCATTATAGTCTCCACTTTATTCTGTCCACTACAGTCTTTCCACTATAGTCTTTCCACTATAGTCTTTCCACTATAGCCTTTCAACTTTAGTCTTTCCACTATTCTCTGTCCACTTTAGACTTTCCACTATAGTCTCCACTTTATTCTGTCCACTACAGTCTTTCCACTTTAGTCTTTCCACTATAGTCTCCACTTTTTTCCGTCCACTACAGTCTTTCCACTATAGTATTTCCACTATATTCTGTCCACTTTAGTCTTTCCACTATTCTCTGTCCACTTTAGTCTTTCCACTATAGTCTCCACTTAATTCTGTCCACTACAGTCTTTCCACTATAGTCTTTCCACTATAGTTTGTCCACTTTAGTCTTTCCACTTTAGTCTTTCCACTTTAGTGTGTCCACTATAGTCTTTCCACTATAGTCTGTCCACTTTAGTCTTTCCACTTTAGTCTTTCCACTTTAGTCTGTCCACTTTAGTCTTTCCGCTATAGTCTGTCCACTTTAGTCTTTCCACTATAGTCTGACCACTTTAGTCTTTCCACTTTAGTCTTTCCACTTTAGTCTGTCCACTTTAGTCTTTCCACTGTAGTCTGTCCACTTTAGTCTTTCCACTTTAGTCTTTCCACTTTATTCTGCCCACTTCAGTGTGTACATTTTAGTTTGTCCACTGAGTCTTTCCACTTTAGTCTTTCCACAATAGTCTTTTCACTTTAGTCTGCCCACTTTAGTTTTTCCACTATAGTCTGTCCACTTTAGTCTTTTCACTATAGTCTTTCCACTTTAGTCTGTCCACTTAGTCTTTGCACTTCAGTCTTTCCACTAGTCTGTCCACTTTAGTCTTTCCATTATTCTCTGTCCACTTTAGTCTTTCCACTTTAGTCTTTCCACTATAGTCTCCACTTTATTCTGTCCACTACAGTCTTTCCACTATAGTCTTTCCACTATAGTCTGTCAACTTTAGTCTTTCCACTATTCTCTGTCCACATTAGTCTTTCCACCATAGTCTCCACTTTATTCTGTCCACTACAGTCTTTCCACTATAGTCTTTCCACTATAGTCTGCCCACTTTAGTCTTTCCACTATTCTCTGTCCACTTTAGTCTTTCCACTATAGTCTGTCCACTTTAGTCTTTCCACTATTCTCTGTCCACTTTAGTCTTTCCACTACAGTCTCCATTTTAGTCTGTCCACTACATTCTTTCCACTTTAGACTTTCCACTATAGTCTCCACTTTATTCTGTCCACTACAGTCTTTCCACTATAGTCTTTCCACTATAGTCTGCCCACTTTAGTCTGTCAACTTTAGTCTTTCCACTTTAGTTTATCAACTTTAGTCTGTCCACTTTAGTCTTTCCACTATAGTCTGTCCACTTTAGTCTTTCCACTTTATTCTGTCCACTTCAGTGTGTACACTTTAGTCTGTCCACTGAGCCTTTCCACTTCAGTCTTTCCACAATAGTCTGTCCACTTTAGTCTTTCCACTTTAGTCTTTCCACTATAGTCTCCACTTTATTCTGTCCACTACCTTCTTTCCACTTTAGTCTTTCCACTATTCTCTGTCCACTTTAGTCTTTCCACTATAGTCTCCACTTTATTATGTCCACTACAGTCACTTTAGTCTGTCCACTTTAGTTTTTCCTCTATAGTCTGTCCACTTTAGTCTTTCCACTATAGTCTTTCCACTTTAGTCTGTCCACTTAGTCTTTCCACTTCAGTCTTTCCACTAGTCTGTCCACTTTAGTCTTTCCATTATTCTCTGTCCAATTTAGACTTTCCACTTTAGTCTTTCCACTATAGTCTCCACTTTATTCTGTCCACTACAGTCTTTCCACTATAGTCTTTCCACTATAGTCTGTCCACTACATTCTTTCCACTTTAGACTTTCCACTATAGTCTCCACTTTATTCTGTCCACTACAGTCTTTCCACTATAGTCTGCCCACTTTAGTCTTTCCACTATTCTCTGTCCACTTTAGTCTTTCCACTATAGTCCGTCCACTTTAGTCTTTCCACTATTCTCTGTCCACTATAGTCTTTCCACCACAGTCTCCACTTTAGTCTGTCCACTACATTCTTTCCACTTTAGACTTTCCACTATAGTCTCCACTTTATTCTGTCCACTACAGTCTTTCCACTATTGTCTTTCCACTATAGTCTGCCCACTTTAGTCTGTCCACTTTAGTCTTTCCACTTTAGTTTATCAACTTTAGTCTGTCCACTTTAGTCTTTCCACTATAGTCTGTCCACTTTAGTCTTTCCACTTTATTCTGTCCACTTCAGTGTGTACACTATAGTCTGTCCACTGAGTCTTTCCACTTCAGTCTTTCCACAATAGTCTGTCCACTTTAGTCTTTCCACTTTAGTCTTTCCACTATAGTCTCCACTTTATTCTGTCCACTACCTTCTTTCCACTTTAGTCTTTCCACTATTCTCTGTCCACTTTAGTCTTTCCACTATAGTCTCCACTTTATTCTGTCCACTACAGTCTTTCCACTATCGTCTGTCCACTTTAGTCTTTCCACTTTTTTTCTGTCCACTTTAGTCTTTCCACTATAGTCTCCACTTTATTCTGTCCACTACAGTCTTTCCACTATAGTCTTTCCACTATAGTCTGCCAACTTTAGTCTGTCCACTTTAGTCTTTCCACTTTAGTTTATCAACTTTAGTCTGTCCACTTTAGTCTTTCCACTATAGTCTGTCCACTTTAGTCTTTCCACTTTATTCTGTCCACTTCAGTGTGTACACTATAGTTTGTCCACTGAGTCTTTCCACTTCAGTCTTTCCACAATAGTCTGTCCACTTTAGTCTTTCCACTTTAGTCTTTCCACTATAGTCTCCACTTTATTCTGTCCACTACCTTCTTCCACTTTAGTCTTCCCACTATTCTCTGTCCACTTTAGTCTTTCCACTATAGTCTCCACTTTATTCTGTCCACTACAGTCTTTCCACTATAGTCTGTCCACTTTAGTCTTTCCACTATTCTCTGTCCACTATAGTCTTTCCACTATAGTCTGCCCACTTTAGTCTGTCCACTACAGTCTTTCCACTATAGTCTGTCCACTTTAGTCTTTCCACTTTTTTTCTGTCCACTTTAGTCTTTCCACTATAGTCTCCACTTTATTCTGTCCACTACAGTCTTTCCACTATAGTATTTCCACTATAGTCTTTCCACTATAGTCTTTCCACTTTAGTCTATCCAATTTAGTCTTTCCACTTTAGTCTTTCCACTATAGTCTCCACTTTATTCCATCCACTACAGTCTTTCCACTATAGTCTTTCCACTATACTCTGTCCACTTTAGTCTTTCCACTATTCTCTATCCACTTTAGTCTTTTCACTGTAGTCTCCACTTTATTCTGTCCACTTCAGTCTTTCCACTATAGTCTTTCCACTATAGTCTGTCCACTTTAGTCATTCCACTTTAGTCTTTCCACTTTAGTGTGTCCACTTTAGTCTTTCCACTATAGTCTGTCCACTTTAGTCTTTCCACTATTCTCTGTCCACTTTATTCTGTCCACTTCAGTGTGTACACTTTAGTTTGTCCACTGAGTCTTTCCACTTCAGTCTTTCCACTATAGTCTGTCCACTTTAGTCTTTCCTCTTTAGTCTTTCGGCTTTAGTCTGTCCACTCAGTCTTTCCACTTCAGTCTTTCCACTAGAGTCCGTCCACTTTAGTCTTTCCACTTTAGTCTGTCCACTTTAGTCTGTCCACTTTAGTCTTTCCACTTTAGTCATTTCCACTATCGTCTGTCCACTTCAGTCTTTCCACTTTAGTCTTTCCACTTTAGTCCGTCCACTTTAGTCTTTCCACTATAGTCTGTCCACTTTAGTCTTTCCACTATAGTCTGTCCACTTTAGTCTTTCCACTTTAGTTTTTCCACTTTAGTCTGTCCACTTTAGTCTTTCCACTATAGTCTGTCCACTTTAGTCTTTCCACTGAGTCTTTCCACTTCAGTGTTTCCACTATAGTCTCCACTTTATTCTGTCCACTACATTCTTTCCACTTTAGACTTTCCACTATAGTTTTTCCACTTTAGTCTGCCCCCTTTAGTCTTTCCACTATTCTCTGTCCACTTTAGTCTTTCCACTATAGTCCGTCCACTTTAGTCTTTCCACTATTCTCTGTCCACTTTAGTCTTTCCACTACAGTCTCCACTTTAGTCTGTCCACTACATTCTTTCCACTTTAGACTTTCCACTATAGTCTCCACTTTATTCTGTCCACTACAGTCTTTCCACTATTGTCTTTCCACTATAGTCTGCCCACATTGGTCTGTCCACTTTAGTCTGTCCACTACAGTCTTTCCACTATTGTCTTTCCACTATAGTCTTTCCACTATAGTCTGCCCACCTTAGTCTTTCCACTAAAGTCTCCACTTTAGTCTGTCCACTGCATTCTTTCCACTTTAGACTTTCCACTATAGTCTCCACTTTATTCTGTCCACTACAGTCTTTCCACTATTGTCTTTCCACTATAGTCTGTCCACTTTAGTCTTTCCACTTTTTTTCTGTCCACTTTAGTCTTTCCACTATAGTTTCCACTTTAATCTGTCCACTACAGTCTTTCCACTATAGTCAGACTATAGTCTGTCCACTTTAGTCTTTCCACTATAATCTCCACTTTATTCTGTCCACTACAGTCTTTCCACTATAGTCTTTCCACTATAGTCTGTCCACTTTAGTCTTTCCACTTTAGTTTTTCCACTTTAGTCTGTCCACTTTAGTCTTTCCACTATAGTCTGTCCACTTTAGTCTTTCCACTTTAGTCTTTCCACTTTGTTCTTTCCACTTTAGTGTGTACACTTTAGTCTGTCCACTGAGTCTTTCCACAATTCTCTGCCCACTTTAGTCTTTCCACTTCAGTCTTTCCACTATAGTCTCCACTTTATTCTGTCCACTACAGTCTTTCCACTATAGTCTGTCCACTTTAGTCTTTCCACTATTCTCTGCTCCACTTTATTCTGTCCACTACAGTCTTTCCACTATAGTCTTTCCACTATAGTCTTTCCACTTTAGTCTTTCCACTTTGTTCTTTCCACTTTAGTGTGTACACTTTAGTCTGTCCACTGAGTCTTTCCACAATTCTCTGCCCACTTTAGTCTTTCCACTTCAGTCTTTCCACTATAGTCTCCACTTTATTCTGTCCACTACATTCTTTCCACTTTAGACTTTCCACTATAGTTTTTCCACTTTAGTCTGCCCCCTTTAGTCTTTCCACTATTCTCTGTCCACTTTAGTCTTTCCACTATAGTCCGTCCACTTTAGTCTTTCCACTATTCTCTGTCCACTTTAGTCTTTCCACTACAGTCTCCACTTTAGTCTGTCCACTACATTCTTTCCACTTTAGACTTTCCACTATAGTCTCCACTTTATTCTGTCCACTACAGTCTTTCCATTATTGTCTTTCCACTATAGTCTGCCCACATTGGTCTGTCCACTTTAGTCTGTCCACTACAGTCTTTCCACTATTGTCTTTCCACTATAGTCTTTCCACTATAGTCTGCCCACTTTAGTCTTTCCACTATAGTCACCACTTTAGTCTGTCCACTGCATTCTTTCCACTTTAGACTTTCCACTATAGTCTCCACTTTATTCTGTCCACTACAGTCTTTCCACTATTGTCTTTCCACTATAGTCCGTCCACTTTAGTCTTTCCACTTTTTTTCTGTCCACTTTAGTCTTTCCACTACAGTCACCACTTTAATCTGTCCACTACAGTCTTTCCACTATAGTCAGACTATAGTCTGTCCACTTTAGCCTTTCCACTATAATCTCCACTTTATTCTGTCCACTACAGTCTTTCCACTATAGTCTTTCCACTATAGTCTGTCCACTTTAGTCTTTCCACTTTAGTTTTTCCACTTTAGTCTGTCCACTTTAGTCTTTCCACTATAGTCTGTCCACTTTAGTCTTTCCACTTTAGTCTTTCCACTTTGTTCTGTCCACTTTAGTGTGTACACTTTAGTTTGTCCACTGAGTCTTTCCACAATTCTCTGCCCACTTTAGTCTTTCCACTTCAGTCTTTCCACTATAGTCTCCACTTTATTCTGTCCACTACAGTCTTTCCACTATAGTCTGTCCACTTTAGTCTTTCCACTATTCTCTGTCCACTTTAGTCTTTCCACTATTCTCTGTCCACTTTAGTCTTTCCACTATAGTCTCCACTTTATTCTGTCCACTACAGTCTTTCCACTATAGTCTTTCCACTATAGTCTGTCCACTTTAGTCTTTCAACTATAATCTCCACTTTATTCTGTCCACTACAGTCTTTCCACTATAGTCTTTCCACTATAGTCTGTCCACTTTAGTCTTTCCACTATAGTCTCCTCTTTATGCTGTCCACTACAGTCTTTCCACTTTAGTCTTTCCACTATTCTCTGTCCACTTTAGTCTTCAACTATAGTCTCTACTTTATTCTGTCCACTACAGTCTTTCCACTATAGTCTTTCCACTATAGTCTGTCCACTTTAGTCTTTCCACTATTCTCTGTTCACTTTAGTCTTTCCACTATAGTCTCCACTTTATTCTGTCCACTACAGTCTTTCTACTATAGTCTGTCCACTTTAGTCTTTCCACTTTAGTTTTTCACTTTAGTCTTCTACTATAGTCTCCACTTTATTCTTTCCACTAAAGTCTTTCCACTTTAATCTTTCCACTATTATCTGTCCACTTTAGTCTTTCCACTTTAGTCTTTCCACTATAGTCTCCACTTTCTTCTGTCCACTACAGTCTTTCCACTGTAGTCTTTCCACTAAAGTCTGTCCACTTTTGTCGTTCCACTATTCTCTGTCCACTTTAGTCTTTCCACTATAGTCTCCACTTTATTCTCTCCACTACAGGCTTTCCACTGTAGTCTTTCCACTATAGTCCGTCCACTTTAGTCGTTCCACTATTCTCTGTCCACTTTAGTCTTTCCACTATAGTTTCCACTTTATTCTGTCTACTACAG
>JAUPMV010000284.1:0-19851 GCA_030848855.1 Branchinecta sandiegonensis | reverse complement strand
GGAGACTATAGTGGAAAGCCTAAAGTGGACAGAGAATAGTGGAAAGACTAAAGTTGACAGACTATAGTGGAAAGACTATAGTGGAAAGACTATAGTGGAAAGACTGTAGTGGAAAGACTATAGTGGAAAGACTAAAGTGGACAGACTAAAGTGGAAAAACTAAAGTGGAAAGACTAAAGTGGACAGACTATAGTGGAAAGACTATAGTGGAAAGACTATAGTGGAAAGACTGTAGTGGACAGAATAAAGTGGAGACTATAGTGGAAAGACTAAAGTGGACAGAGAATAGTGGAAAGACTAAAGTGGACAGACTATAGTGGAAAGACTATAGTGGAAAGACTGTAGTGGACAGAATAAAGTGGAGACTATAGTGGAAAGACAAAAGTGAACAGAGAATAGTGGAAAGACTAAAGTGGAAAGAATGTAGTGGACAGAATAAAGTGGAGACTATAGTGGAAAGACTAAAGTGGAAAGACTAAAGTGGACAGACTATGGTGGAAAGACTGAAGTTGAAAGACTCAGTGGACAGACTAAAGTGTACACACTGAAGTGGACAGAATAAAGTAGAAAGACTAAAGTGGAAAGACTAAAGTGGACAGACTATAGTGGAAAGACTAAAGTGGACAGACTAAAGTGGAAAAACTAAAGTGGAAAGACTAAAATGGATAGACTATAGTGGAAAGACTATAGTGGAAAGACTTTCGTGGACAGAATAAAGTGGAGACTATAGTGGAAAGACTAAAGTGGAAAGACTAAACTGGACAGACTTAAGTGGAAAAACTAAAGTGGAAAAACTAAAGTGGAAAGACTAAAATGGATAGACTATAGTGGAAAGACTATAGTGGAAAGACTTTCGTGGACAGAATAAAGTGGAGACTATAGTGGAAAGACTAAAGTGGAAAGACTAAATTGGACAGACTTAAGTGGAAAAACTAAAGTGGAAAGACTAAAGTGGACAGACTATAGTGGAAAGACTATAGTGGAAAGACTTTCGTGGACAGAATAAAGTGGAGACTATAGTGGAAAGACTAAAGTGGACAGACTGTAGTGGAAAGACTATAGTGGAAAGACTGTAGTGGACATAATAAAGTGGAGACTATAGTGGAAAGACTAAAGTGGACAGAGAATAGTGGAAAGACTAAAGTGGACAGACTATAGTGGAAAGACTATAGTGGAAAGACTAAATTGGACAGACTTAAGTGGAAAAACTAAAGTGGAAAGACTATAGTGGACAGACTATAGTGGAAAGACTATAGTGGAAAGACTGTAGTGGACAGAATAAAGTGGAGACTATAGTGGAGAGACTAAAGTGGACAGACTATAGTGGAAAGACTATAGTGGAAAGACTGTAGTGGACATAATTAAGTGGAGACTATAGTGGAAAGACTAAAGTGGACAGAGACTAGTGGAAAGACTAAAGTGGACAGACTATAGTGGAAAGATTATAGTGGAAAGACTGTAGTGGACAGAATAAAGTGGAGACTATAGTGGAAAGACTAAAGTGGAAAGACTAAAGTGGACAGAGAATAGTGGAAAGACTAAAGTGGACAGACTATAGTGGAAATACTAAAGTGGACAGACTAAAGTGGAAAGACTAAAGTGGAAAGACTAAAGTGGACAGACTATAGTGGAAAGACTGTAGTGGACAGAATAAAGTGGAGAGTATAGTGGAAAGACTATAGTGGAAAGACTAAAGTGGACAGACTAAAGTGGAAAAACTAAAGTGGAAAGACTAAAGTGGACAGACTATAGTGGAAAGAGTATAGTGGAAAGACTATAGTGGAAAGACTGTAGTGGACAGAATAAAGTGGAGACTATAGTGGAAAGACTAAAGTGGACAGAGAATAGTGGAAAGAATAAAGTGGACAGACTATAGTGGAAAGACTATAGTGGAAAGACTGTAGTGGACAGAATAAAGTGGAGACTATAGTGGAAAGACTAAAGTGGACAGACTATAGTGGAAAGACTATAGTGGAAAGACTGTAGTGGACATAATAAAGTGGAGACTATAGTGGAAAGACTAAAGTGGACAGAGAATAGTGGAAAGACTAAAGTGGACAGACTATAGTGGAAAGACTAAAGTGGACAAAGAAAAGTGGAAAGACTAAGGTGGACAGACTATAGTGGAAAGACTATAGTGGAAAGACTAAACTGGACAGACTTAAGTGGAAAAACTAAAGTGGAAAGACTAAAGTAGACAGACTATAGTGGAAAGACTATAGTGGAAAGACTGTAGTGGACAGAATAAAGTGGAGACTATAGTGGAGAGACTAAAGTGGACAGACTATAGTGGAAAGACTATAGTGGAAAGACTGTAGTGGACATAATTAAGTGGAGACTATAGTGGAAAGACTAAAGTGGACAGAGACTAGTGGAAAGACTAAAGTGGACAGACTATAGTGGAAAGATTATAGTGGAAAGACTGTAGTGGACAGAATAAAGTGGAGACTATAGTGGAAAGACTAAAGTGGAAAGACTAAAGTGGAAAGACTAAAGTGGACAGAGAATAGTGGAAAGACTAAAGTGGACAGACTATAGTGGAAATACTAAACTGGACAGACTAAAGTGGAAAGACTAAAGTGGAAAGACTAAAGTGGACAGACTATGGTGGAAAGACTGAAGTTGAAAGACTCAGTGGACAGACTAAAGTGTACACACTGAAGTGGACAGAATAAAGTGGAAAGACTATAGTGGAAAGACTTTCGTGGACAGAATAAAGTGGAGACTATAGTGGTAAGACTAAAGTAGACAGACTATAGTGGAAAGACTGTAGTGGACATAATAAAGTGGAGACTATAGTGGAAAGACTAAAGTGGACAGAGAATAGTGGAAAGACTAAAGTGGACAGACTATAGTGGAAAGATTATAGTGGAAAGACTGTAGTGGACAGAATAAAGTGGAGACTATAGTGGAAAGACTAAAGTGGAAAGACTAAATTGGACAGAGAATAGTGGAAAGACTAAAGTGGACAGACTATAGTGGAAATACTAAACTGGACAGACTAAAGTGGAAAGACTAAAGTGGACAGACTATAGTAGAAAGACTATAGTGGAAAGACTGTAGTGGACAGAATAAAGTGGAGACTATAGTGGAAAGCCTAAAGTGGACAGAGAATAGTGGAAAGACTATAGTGGAAAGACTGTAGTGGACAGAAAAAAGTGGAGACTGTAGTGGAAAGACTAAAGTGGACAGAGAATAGTGGAAAGACTAAAGTGGAAAGACTATAATGGAAAGACGATAGTGGAAAGACTGTAGTAGACAGAATAAAGTGGAGACTATAGTGGAAAGACTAAAGTGGACAGAGAATAGTGGAAAGACTAAAGTGGAAAGAATGTAGTGGACAGAATAAAGTGGAGACTATAGTGGAAAGACTAAAGTGGACAGACTATGGTGGAAAGACTGAAGTTGAAAGACTCAGTGGACAGACTAAAGTGTACACACTGAAGTGGACAGAATAAAGTGGAAAGACCAAAGTGGAAAGACTAAAGTGGACAGACTATAGTGGAAAGACTAAAGTGGACAGACTAAAGTGGAAAAACTAAAGTGGAAAGACTAAAGTGGACAGACTATAGTGGAAAGAGTATAGTGGAAAGACTATAGTGGAAAGACTGTAGTGGACAGAATAAAGTGGAGACTATAGTGGAAAGACTATAGTGGAAAGACTGTAGTGGACAGAATAAAGTGGAGACTATAGTGGAAAGACTAAAGTGGACAGAGAATAGTGGAAAGACTAAAGTGGAAAGAATGTAGTGGACAGAATAAAGTGGAGACTATAGTGGAAAGACTAAAGTGGAAAGACTAAAGTGGACAGACTATGGTGGAAAGACTGAAGTTGAAAGACTCAGTGGACAGACTAAAGTGTACACACTGAAGTGGACAGAATAAAGTGGAAAGACTAAAGTGGAGAGACTAAGTGGACAGACTATAGTGGAAAGACTAAAGTGGACAGACTAAAGTGGAAAAACTAAAGTGGAAAGACTAAAATGGATAGACTATAGTGGAAAGACTATAGTGGAAAGACTTTCGTGGACAGAATAAAGTGGAGACTATAGTGGAAAGACTAAAGTGGAAAGACTAAATTGGACAGACTTAAGTTGAAAAACTAAAGTGGAAAGACTAAAGTGGACAGACTATAGTGGAAAGACTATAGTGGAAAGACTGTAGTGGACATAATTAAGTGGAGACTATAGTGGAAAGACTAAAGTGGACAGAGACTAGTGGAAAGACTAAAGTGGACAGACTATAGTGGAAAGATAATAGTGGAAAGACCGTAGTGGACAGAATAAAGTGGAGACTATAGTGGAAAGACTAAAGTGGAAAGACTAAAGTGGACAGAGAATAGTGGAAAGACTAAAGTGGACAGACTATAGTGGAAATACTAAAGTGGACAGACTAAAGTGGAAAGACTAAAGTGGAAAGACTAAAGTGGACAGACTATAGTGGAAAGACTGTAGTGGACAGAATAAAGTGGAGAGTATAGTGGAAAGACTATAGTGGAAAGACTAAAGTGGACTGACTAAAGTTGAAAAACTAAAGTGGAAAGACTAAAGTGGACAGACTATAGTGGAAAGACTATAGTGGAAAGACTATACTGGAAAGACTGTAGTGGACAGAATAAAGTGGAGACTATAGTGGAAAGACTAAAGTGGACAGAGAATAGTGGAAAGACTAAAGTGGACAGACTATAGTGGAAAGACTATAGTGGAAAGACTGTAGTGGACAGAATAAAGTGGAGACTATAGTGGAAAGACTAAAGTGGACAGAGAATAGTGGAAAGACTAAAGTGGAAAGAATGTAGTGGACAGAATAAAGTGGAGACTATAGTGGAAAGACTAAAGTGGACAGAGAATAGTGGAAGGACTAAAGTGGAAAGACTATAGTGGAAAGACTATAGTGGAAAGACTGTAGTGGAATAATTAAGTGGAGACTATAGTGGAAAGACTAAAGTGGACAGAGACTAGTGGAAAGACTAAAGTGGACAGACTATAGTAGAAAGACTATAGTGGAAAGACTGTAGTGGACAGAATAAAGTGGAGACTATAGTGGAAAGCCTAAAGTGGACAGAGAATAGTGGAAAGACTAAAGTTGACAGACTATAGTGGAAAGACTATAGTGGAAAGACTATAGTGGAAAGACTGTAGTGGAAAGACTATAGTGGAAAGACTAAAGTGGACAGACTAAAGTGGAAAAACTAAAGTGGAAAGACTAAAGTGGACAGACTATAGTGGAAAGACTATAGTGGAAAGACTATAGTGGAAAGACTGTAGTGGACAGAATAAAGTGGAGACTATAGTGGAAAGACTAAAGTGGACAGAGAATAGTGGAAAGACTAAAGTGGACAGACTATAGTGGAAAGACTATAGTGGAAAGACTGTAGTGGACAGAATAAAGTGGAGACTATAGTGGAAAGACAAAAGTGGACAGAGAATAGTGGAAAGACTAAAGTGGAAAGAATGTAGTGGACAGAATAAAGTGGAGACTATAGTGGAAAGACTAAAGTGGAAAGACTAAAGTGGACAGACTATGGTGGAAAGACTGAAGTTGAAAGACTCAGTGGACAGACTAAAGTGTACACACTGAAGTGGACAGAATAAAGTAGAAAGACTAAAGTGGAAAGACTAAAGTGGACAGACTATAGTGGAAAGACTAAAGTGGACAGACTAAAGTGGAAAAACTAAAGTGGAAAGACTAAAATGGATAGACTATAGTGGAAAGACTATAGTGGAAAGACTTTCGTGGACAGAATAAAGTGGAGACTATAGTGGAAAGACTAAAGTGGAAAGACTAAACTGGACAGACTTAAGTGGAAAAACTAAAGTGGAAAAACTAAAGTGGAAAGACTAAAATGGATAGACTATAGTGGAAAGACTATAGTGGAAAGACTTTCGTGGACAGAATAAAGTGGAGACTATAGTGGAAAGACTAAAGTGGAAAGACTAAATTGGACAGACTTAAGTGGAAAAACTAAAGTGGAAAGACTAAAGTGGACAGACTATAGTGGAAAGACTATAGTGGAAAGACTTTCGTGGACAGAATAAAGTGGAGACTATAGTGGAAAGACTATAGTGGAAAGACTGTAGTGGACAGAATAAAGTGGAGACTATAGTGGAAAGACTAAAGTGGACAGAGAATAGTGGAAAGACTAAAGTGGAAAGAATGTAGTGGACAGAATAAAGTGGAGACTATAGTGGAAAGACTAAAGTGGAAAGACTAAAGTGGACAGACTATGGTGGAAAGACTGAAGTTGAAAGACTCAGTGGACAGACTAAAGTGTACACACTGAAGTGGACAGAATAAAGTGGAAAGACTAAAGTGGAGAGACTAAGTGGACAGACTATAGTGGAAAGACTAAAGTGGACAGACTAAAGTGGAAAAACTAAAGTGGAAAGACTAAAATGGATAGACTATAGTGGAAAGACTATAGTGGAAAGACTTTCGTGGACAGAATAAAGTGGAGACTATAGTGGAAAGACTAAAGTGGAAAGACTAAATTGGACAGACTTAAGTTGAAAAACTAAAGTGGAAAGACTAAAGTGGACAGACTATAGTGGAAAGACTATAGTGGAAAGACTGTAGTGGACATAATTAAGTGGAGACTATAGTGGAAAGACTAAAGTGGACAGAGACTAGTGGAAAGACTAAAGTGGACAGACTATAGTGGAAAGATAATAGTGGAAAGACCGTAGTGGACAGAATAAAGTGGAGACTATAGTGGAAAGACTAAAGTGGAAAGACTAAAGTGGACAGAGAATAGTGGAAAGACTAAAGTGGACAGACTATAGTGGAAATACTAAAGTGGACAGACTAAAGTGGAAAGACTAAAGTGGAAAGACTAAAGTGGACAGACTATAGTGGAAAGACTGTAGTGGACAGAATAAAGTGGAGAGTATAGTGGAAAGACTATAGTGGAAAGACTAAAGTGGACTGACTAAAGTTGAAAAACTAAAGTGGAAAGACTAAAGTGGACAGACTATAGTGGAAAGACTATAGTGGAAAGACTATACTGGAAAGACTGTAGTGGACAGAATAAAGTGGAGACTATAGTGGAAAGACTAAAGTGGACAGAGAATAGTGGAAAGACTAAAGTGGACAGACTATAGTGGAAAGACTATAGTGGAAAGACTGTAGTGGACAGAATAAAGTGGAGACTATAGTGGAAAGACTAAAGTGGACAGAGAATAGTGGAAAGACTAAAGTGGAAAGAATGTAGTGGACAGAATAAAGTGGAGACTATAGTGGAAAGACTAAAGTGGACAGAGAATAGTGGAAGGACTAAAGTGGAAAGACTATAGTGGAAAGACTATAGTGGAAAGACTGTAGTGGAATAATTAAGTGGAGACTATAGTGGAAAGACTAAAGTGGACAGAGACTAGTGGAAAGACTAAAGTGGACAGACTATAGTAGAAAGACTATAGTGGAAAGACTGTAGTGGACAGAATAAAGTGGAGACTATAGTGGAAAGCCTAAAGTGGACAGAGAATAGTGGAAAGACTAAAGTTGACAGACTATAGTGGAAAGACTATAGTGGAAAGACTATAGTGGAAAGACTGTAGTGGAAAGACTATAGTGGAAAGACTAAAGTGGACAGACTAAAGTGGAAAAACTAAAGTGGAAAGACTAAAGTGGACAGACTATAGTGGAAAGACTATAGTGGAAAGACTATAGTGGAAAGACTGTAGTGGACAGAATAAAGTGGAGACTATAGTGGAAAGACTAAAGTGGACAGAGAATAGTGGAAAGACTAAAGTGGACAGACTATAGTGGAAAGACTATAGTGGAAAGACTGTAGTGGACAGAATAAAGTGGAGACTATAGTGGAAAGACAAAAGTGGACAGAGAATAGTGGAAAGACTAAAGTGGAAAGAATGTAGTGGACAGAATAAAGTGGAGACTATAGTGGAAAGACTAAAGTGGAAAGACTAAAGTGGACAGACTATGGTGGAAAGACTGAAGTTGAAAGACTCAGTGGACAGACTAAAGTGTACACACTGAAGTGGACAGAATAAAGTAGAAAGACTAAAGTGGAAAGACTAAAGTGGACAGACTATAGTGGAAAGACTAAAGTGGACAGACTAAAGTGGAAAAACTAAAGTGGAAAGACTAAAATGGATAGACTATAGTGGAAAGACTATAGTGGAAAGACTTTCGTGGACAGAATAAAGTGGAGACTATAGTGGAAAGACTAAAGTGGAAAGACTAAACTGGACAGACTTAAGTGGAAAAACTAAAGTGGAAAAACTAAAGTGGAAAGACTAAAATGGATAGACTATAGTGGAAAGACTATAGTGGAAAGACTTTCGTGGACAGAATAAAGTGGAGACTATAGTGGAAAGACTAAAGTGGAAAGACTAAATTGGACAGACTTAAGTGGAAAAACTAAAGTGGAAAGACTAAAGTGGACAGACTATAGTGGAAAGACTATAGTGGAAAGACTTTCGTGGACAGAATAAAGTGGAGACTATAGTGGAAAGACTAAAGTGGACAGACTGTAGTGGAAAGACTATAGTGGAAAGACTGTAGTGGACATAATAAAGTGGAGACTATAGTGGAAAGACTAAAGTGGACAGAGAATAGTGGAAAGACTAAAGTGGACAGACTATAGTGGAAAGACTATAGTGGAAAGACTAAATTGGACAGACTTAAGTGGAAAAACTAAAGTGGAAAGACTATAGTGGACAGACTATAGTGGAAAGACTATAGTGGAAAGACTGTAGTGGACAGAATAAAGTGGAGACTATAGTGGAGAGACTAAAGTGGACAGACTATAGTGGAAAGACTATAGTGGAAAGACTGTAGTGGACATAATTAAGTGGAGACTATAGTGGAAAGACTAAAGTGGACAGAGACTAGTGGAAAGACTAAAGTGGACAGACTATAGTGGAAAGATTATAGTGGAAAGACTGTAGTGGACAGAATAAAGTGGAGACTATAGTGGAAAGACTAAAGTGGAAAGACTAAAGTGGAAAGACTAAAGTGGACAGACTATAGTGGAAAGACTGTAGTGGACAGAATAAAGTGGAGAGTATAGTGGAAAGACTATAGTGGAAAGACTAAAGTGGACAGACTAAAGTGGAAAAACTAAAGTGGAAAGACTAAAGTGGACAGACTATAGTGGAAAGAGTATAGTGGAAAGACTATAGTGGAAAGACTGTAGTGGACAGAATAAAGTGGAGACTATAGTGGAAAGACTAAAGTGGACAGAGAATAGTGGAAAGAATAAAGTGGACAGACTATAGTGGAAAGACTATAGTGGAAAGACTGTAGTGGACAGAATAAAGTGGAGACTATAGTGGAAAGACTAAAGTGGACAGACTATAGTGGAAAGACTATAGTGGAAAGACTGTAGTGGACATAATAAAGTGGAGACTATAGTGGAAAGACTAAAGTGGACAGAGAATAGTGGAAAGATTAAAGTGGACAGACTATAGTGGAAAGACTAAAGTGGACAAAGAAAAGTGGAAAGACTAAGGTGGACAGACTATAGTGGAAAGACTATAGTGGAAAGACTAAACTGGACAGACTTAAGTGGAAAAACTAAAGTGGAAAGACTAAAGTAGACAGACTATAGTGGAAAGACTATAGTGGAAAGACTGTAGTGGACAGAATAAAGTGGAGACTATAGTGGAGAGACTAAAGTGGACAGACTATAGTGGAAAGACTATAGTGGAAAGACTGTAGTGGACATAATTAAGTGGAGACTATAGTGGAAAGACTAAAGTGGACAGAGACTAGTGGAAAGACTAAAGTGGACAGACTATAGTGGAAAGATTATAGTGGAAAGACTGTAGTGGACAGAATAAAGTGGAGACTATAGTGGAAAGACTAAAGTGGAAAGACTAAAGTGGAAAGACTAAAGTGGACAGAGAATAGTGGAAAGACTAAAGTGGACAGACTATAGTGGAAATACTAAACTGGACAGACTAAAGTGGAAAGACTAAAGTGGAAAGACTAAAGTGGACAGACTATGGTGGAAAGACTGAAGTTGAAAGACTCAGTGGACAGACTAAAGTGTACACACTGAAGTGGACAGAATAAAGTGGAAAGACTATAGTGGAAAGACTTTCGTGGACAGAATAAAGTGGAGACTATAGTGGTAAGACTAAAGTAGACAGACTATAGTGGAAAGACTGTAGTGGACATAATAAAGTGGAGACTATAGTGGAAAGACTAAAGTGGACAGAGAATAGTGGAAAGACTAAAGTGGACAAACTATAGTGGAAAGACTAAAGTCGACAGAGAATAGTGGAAAGACTAAAGTGGACAGACTATAGTGGAAAGACTATAGTGGAAAGACTAAAGTGGACAGACTAAAGTGGAAAAACTAAAGTGGAAAGACTAAAGTGGACAGACTATAGTGGAAAGACTATAGTGGAAAGACTGTAGTGGAAAGACTGTAGTGGACAGAATAAAGTGGAGACTATAGTGGAAAGACTAAAGTGGACAGAGAATAGTGGAAAGACTAAAGTGGACAGACTATAGTGGAAAGACTATAGTGGAAAGACTGTAGTGGACAGAATAAAGTGGAGACTATAGTGGAAAGACTAAAGTGGACAGAGAATAGTGGAAAGACTAAAGTGGAAAAAATGTAGTGGACAGAATAAAGTGGAGACTATAGTGGAAAGACTAAAGTGGAAAGACTAAAGTGGACAGACTATGGTGGAAAGACTGAAGTTGAAAGACTCAATGGACAGACTAAAGTGTACACACTGAAGTGGACAGAATAAAGTGGAAAGACTAAAGTGGAAAGACTAAAGTGGACAGACTATAGTGGAAAGACTAAAATGGACAGACTATAGTGGAAAGACTATAGTGGAAAGACTTTCGTGGACAGATTAAAGTGGAGACTATAGGGGAAAGACGAAAGTGGAGAGACTATTGTGGAAAGACTATAGTGGAAAGACTGTAGTGGACATAATAAAGTGGAGACTATAGTGGAAAGACTAAAGTTGACAGAGAATAGTGGAAAGACTATAGTGGACAGACTATAGTGGAAAGACTAAAGTGGACAGAGAAAAGTGGAAAGACTAAAGTGGACAGACTATAGTGGAAAGACTAAATTGGACAGACTTAAGTGGAAAAACTAAAGTGGAAAGACTAAAGTGGACAGACTATAGTGGAAAGACTATAGTGGAAAGACTGTAGTGGACAGAATAAAGTGGAGACTAAAGTGGAGAGACTAAAGTGGACAGACTATAGTGGAAAGACTATAGTGGAAAGACTGTAGTGGACATAATTAAGTGGAGACTATAGTGGAAAGACTAAAGTGGACAGAGACTAGTGGAAAGACTAAAGTGGACAGACTATAGTGGAAAGATTATAGTGGAAAGACTGTAGTGGACAGAATAAAGTGGAGACTATAGTGGAAAGACTAAAGTGGAAAGACTAAAGTGGACAGAGAATAGTGGAAAGACTAAAGTGGACAGACTATAGTGGAAAAACTAAAGTGGACAGAGAATAGTGGAAAGACTAAAGTGGAAAGAATGTAGTGGACAGAATAAAGTGGAGACTATAGTGGAAAGACTAAAGTGGAAAGACTAAAGTGGACAGACTATGGTGGAAAGACTGAAGTTGAAAGACTCAGTGGACAGACTAAAGTGTACACACTGAAGTGGACAGAATAAAGTGGAAAGACTAAAGTGGAGAGACTAAGTGGACAGACTATAGTGGAAAGACTAAAGTGGACAGACTAAAGTGGAAAAACTAAAGTGGAAAGACTAAAATGGATAGACTATAGTGGAAAGACTATAGTGGAAAGACTTTCGTGGACAGAATAAAGTGGAGACTATAGTGGAAAGACTAAAGTGGAAAGACTAAATTGGACAGACTTAAGTTGAAAAACTAAAGTGGAAAGACTAAAGTGGACAGACTATAGTGGAAAGACTATAGTGGAAAGACTGTAGTGGACATAATTAAGTGGAGACTATAGTGGAAAGACTAAAGTGGACAGAGACTAGTGGAAAGACTAAAGTGGACAGACTATAGTGGAAAGATAATAGTGGAAAGACCGTAGTGGACAGAATAAAGTGGAGACTATAGTGGAAAGACTAAAGTGGAAAGACTAAAGTGGACAGAGAATAGTGGAAAGACTAAAGTGGACAGACTATAGTGGAAATACTAAAGTGGACAGACTAAAGTGGAAAGACTAAAGTGGAAAGACTAAAGTGGACAGACTATAGTGGAAAGACTGTAGTGGACAGAATAAAGTGGAGAGTATAGTGGAAAGACTATAGTGGAAAGACTAAAGTGGACTGACTAAAGTTGAAAAACTAAAGTGGAAAGACTAAAGTGGACAGACTATAGTGGAAAGACTATAGTGGAAAGACTATACTGGAAAGACTGTAGTGGACAGAATAAAGTGGAGACTATAGTGGAAAGACTAAAGTGGACAGAGAATAGTGGAAAGACTAAAGTGGACAGACTATAGTGGAAAGACTATAGTGGAAAGACTGTAGTGGACAGAATAAAGTGGAGACTATAGTGGAAAGACTAAAGTGGACAGAGAATAGTGGAAAGACTAAAGTGGAAAGAATGTAGTGGACAGAATAAAGTGGAGACTATAGTGGAAAGACTAAAGTGGACAGAGAATAGTGGAAGGACTAAAGTGGAAAGACTATAGTGGAAAGACTATAGTGGAAAGACTGTAGTGGAATAATTAAGTGGAGACTATAGTGGAAAGACTAAAGTGGACAGAGACTAGTGGAAAGACTAAAGTGGACAGACTATAGTAGAAAGACTATAGTGGAAAGACTGTAGTGGACAGAATAAAGTGGAGACTATAGTGGAAAGCCTAAAGTGGACAGAGAATAGTGGAAAGACTAAAGTTGACAGACTATAGTGGAAAGACTATAGTGGAAAGACTATAGTGGAAAGACTGTAGTGGAAAGACTATAGTGGAAAGACTAAAGTGGACAGACTAAAGTGGAAAAACTAAAGTGGAAAGACTAAAGTGGACAGACTATAGTGGAAAGACTATAGTGGAAAGACTATAGTGGAAAGACTGTAGTGGACAGAATAAAGTGGAGACTATAGTGGAAAGACTAAAGTGGACAGAGAATAGTGGAAAGACTAAAGTGGACAGACTATAGTGGAAAGACTATAGTGGAAAGACTGTAGTGGACAGAATAAAGTGGAGACTATAGTGGAAAGACAAAAGTGGACAGAGAATAGTGGAAAGACTAAAGTGGAAAGAATGTAGTGGACAGAATAAAGTGGAGACTATAGTGGAAAGACTAAAGTGGAAAGACTAAAGTGGACAGACTATGGTGGAAAGACTGAAGTTGAAAGACTCAGTGGACAGACTAAAGTGTACAAACTGAAGTGGACAGAATAAAGTAGAAAGACTAAAGTGGAAAGACTAAAGTGGACAGACTATAGTGGAAAGACTAAAGTGGACAGACTAAAGTGGAAAAACTAAAGTGGAAAGACTAAAATGGATAGACTATAGTGGAAAGACTATAGTGGAAAGACTTTCGTGGACAGAATAAAGTGGAGACTATAGTGGAAAGACTAAAGTGGAAAGACTAAACTGGACAGACTTAAGTGGAAAAACTAAAGTGGAAAGACTAAAGTGGACAGACTATAGTGGAAAGACTATAGTGGAAAGACTGTAGTGGACATAACTAAGTGGAGACTATAGTGGAAAGACTAAAGTCGGAAGACAGACTATAGTGGAATGACTATAGTGGAAAGACTGTAGTGGACAGACTAAAGTGGAAAAACTAAAGTGGAAAGACTAAAATGGATAGACTATAGTGGAAAGACTATAGTGGAAAGACTTTCGTGGACAGAATAAAGTGGAGACTATAGTGGAAAGACTAAAGTGGAAAGACTAAATTGGACAGACTTAAGTGGAAAAACTAAAGTGGAAAGACTAAAGTGGACAGACTATAGTGGAAAGACTATAGTGGAAAGACTGTAGTGGACAGAATAAAGTGGAGACTATAGTGGAGAGACTAAAGTGGACAGACTATAGTGGAAAGACTATAGTGGAAAGACTGTAGTGGACATAATTAAGTGGAGACTATAGTGGAAAGACTAAAGTGGACAGAGACTAGTGGAAAGACTAAAGTGGACAGACTATAGTGGAAAGATTATAGTGGAAAGACTGTAGTGGACAGAATAAAGTGGAGACTATAGTGGAAAGACTAAAGTGGAAAGACTAAAGTGGACAGAGAATAGTGGAAAGACTAAAGTGGACAGACTATAGTGGAAATACTAAAGTGGACAGACTAAAGTGGAAAGACTAAAGTGGAAAGACTAAAGTGGACAGACTATAGTGGAAAGACTGTAGTGGACAGAATAAAGTGGAGAGTATAGTGGAAAGACTATAGTGGAAAGACTAAAGTGGACAGACTAAAGTGGAAAAACTAAAGTGGAAAGACTAAAGTGGACAGACTATAGTGGAAAGAGTATAGTGGAAAGACTATAGTGGAAAGACTAAATTGGACAGACTTAAGTGGAAAAACTAAAGTGGAAAGACTATAGTGGACAGACTATAGTGGAAAGACTATAGTGGAAAGACTTTCGTGGACAGAATAAAGTGGAGACTATAGTGGAAAGACTAAAGTGGACAGACTGTAGTGGAAAGACTATAGTGGTAAGACTGTAGTGGACATAATAAAGTGGAGACTATAGTGGAAAGACTAAAGTGGACAGAGAATAGTGGAAAGACTAAAGTGGACAGACTATAGTGGAAAGACTATAGTGGAAAGACTAAATTGGACAGACTTAAGTGGAAAAACTAAAGTGGAAAGACTATAGTGGACAGACTATAGTGGAAAGACTATAGTGGAAAGACTGTAGTGGACAGAATAAAGTGGAGACTATAGTGGAGAGACTAAAGTGGACAGACTATAGTGGAAAGACTATAGTGGAAAGACTGTAGTGGACATAATTAAGTGGAGACTATAGTGGAAAGACTAAAGTGGACAGAGACTAGTGGAAAGACTAAAGTGGACAGACTATAGTGGAAAGATTATAGTGGAAAGACTGTAGTGGACAGAATAAAGTGGAGACTATAGTGGAAAGACTAAAGTGGAAAGACTAAAGTGGACAGAGAATAGTGGAAAGACTAAAGTGGACAGACTATAGTGGAAATACTAAAGTGGACAGACTAAAGTGGAAAGACTAAAGTGGAAAGACTAAAGTGGACAGACTATAGTGGAAAGACTGTAGTGGACAGAATAAAGTGGAGAGTATAGTGGAAAGACTATAGTGGAAAGACTAAAGTGGACAGACTAAAGTGGAAAAACTAAAGTGGAAAGACTAAAGTGGACAGACTATAGTGGAAAGAGTATAGTGGAAAGACTATAGTGGAAAGACTGTAGTGGACAGAATAAAGTGGAGACTATAGTGGAAAGACTAAAGTGGACAGAGAATAGTGGAAAGAATAAAGTGGACAGACTATAGTGGAAAGACTATAGTGGAAAGACTGTAGTGGACAGAATAAAGTGGAGACTATAGTGGAAAGACTAAAGTGGACAGACTATAGTGGAAAGACTATAGTGGAAAGACTGTAGTGGACATAATAAAGTGGAGACTATAGTGGAAAGACTAAAGTGGACAGAGAATAGTGGAAAGACTAAAGTGGACAGACTATAGTGGAAAGACTAAAGTGGACAAAGAAAAGTGGAAAGACTAAAGTGGACAGACTATAGTGGAAAGACTATAGTGGAAAGACTAAACTGGACAGACTTAAGTGGAAAAACTAAAGTGGAAAGACTAAAGTAGACAGACTATAGTGGAAAGACTATAGTGGAAAGACTGTAGTGGACAGAATAAAGTGGAGACTATAGTGGAGAGACTAAAGTGGACAGACTATAGTGGAAAGACTATAGTGGAAAGACTGTAGTGGACATAATTAAGTGGAGACTATAGTGGAAAGACTAAAGTGGACAGAGACTAGTGGAAAGACTAAAGTGGACAGACTATAGTGGAAAGATTATAGTGGAAAGACTGAAGTGGACAGAATAAAGTGGAGACTATAGTGGAAAGACTAAAGTGGAAAGACTAAAGTGGAAAGACTAAAGTGGACAGAGAATAGTGGAAAGACTAAAGTGGACAGACTATAGTGGAAATACTAAACTGGACAGACTAAAGTGGAAAGACTAAAGTGGAAAGACTAAAGTGGACAGACTATGGTGGAAAGACTGAAGTTGAAAGACTCAGTGGACAGACTAAAGTGTACACACTGAAGTGGACAGAATAAAGTGGAAAGACTATAGTGGAAAGACTTTCGTGGACAGAATAAAGTGGAGACTATAGTGGTAAGACTAAAGTAGACAGACTATAGTGGAAAGACTGTAGTGGACATAATAAAGTGGAGACTATAGTGGAAAGACTAAAGTGGACAGAGAATAGTGGAAAGACTAAAGTGGACAAACTATAGTGGAAAGACTAAAGTCGACAGAGAATAGTGGAAAGACTAAAGTGGACAGACTATAGTGGAAAGACTATAGTGGAAAGACTAAAGTGGACAGACTAAAGTGGAAAAACTAAAGTGGAAAGACTAAAGTGGACAGACTATAGTGGAAAGACTATAGTGGAAAGACTGTAGTGGAAAGACTGTAGTGGACAGAATAAAGTGGAGACTATAGTGGAAAGACTAAAGTGGACAGAGAATAGTGGAAAGACTAAAGTGGACAGACTATAGTGGAAAGACTATAGTGGAAAGACTGTAGTGGACAGAATAAAGTGGAGACTATAGTGGAAAGACTAAAGTGGACAGAGAATAGTGGAAAGACTAAAGTGGAAAAAATGTAGTGGACAGAATAAAGTGGAGACTATAGTGGAAAGACTAAAGTGGAAAGACTAAAGTGGACAGACTATGGTGGAAAGACTGAAGTTGAAAGACTCAATGGACAGACTAAAGTGTACACACTGAAGTGGACAGAATAAAGTGGAAAGACTAAAGTGGAAAGACTAAAGTGGACAGACTATAGTGGAAAGACTAAAATGGACAGACTATAGTGGAAAAACTATAGTGGAAAGACTTTCGTGGACAGATTAAAGTGGAGACTATAGTGGAAAGACGAAAGTGGAGAGACTATTGTGGAAAGACTATAGTGGAAAGACTGTAGTGGACATAATAAAGTGGAGACTATAGTGGAAAGACTAAAGTTGACAGAGAATAGTGGAAAGACTATAGTGGACAGACTATAGTGGAAAGACTAAAGTGGACAGAGAAAACTGGAAAGACTAAAGTGGACAGACTATAGTGGAAAGACTAAATTGGACAGACTTAAGTGGAAAAACTAAAGTGGAAAGACTAAAGTGGACAGACTATAGTGGAAAGACTATAGTGGAAAGACTGTAGTGGACAGAATAAAGTGGAGACTATAGTGGAGAGACTAAAGTGGACAGACTATAGTGGAAAGACTATAGTGGAAAGACTGTAGTGGACATAATTAAGTGGAGACTATAGTGGAAAGACTAAAGTGGACAGAGACTAGTGGAAAGACTAAAGTGGACAGACTATAGTGGAAAGATTATAGTGGAAAGACTGTAGTGGACAGAATAAAGTGGAGACTATAGTGGAAAGACTAAAGTGGAAAGACTAAAGTGGACAGAGAATAGTGGAAAGACTAAAGTGGACAGACTATAGTGGAAAAACTAAAGTGGACAGAGAATAGTGGAAAGACTAAAGTGGACAGACTATAGTGGAAAGACTATAGTGGAAAGACTGTAGTGGACAGAATAAAGTGGAGACTATAGTGGAAAGACTAAAGTGGACAGAGACTAGTGGAAAGACTAAAGTGGAAAGAATGTAGTGGACAGAATAAAGTGGAGACTATAGTGGAAAGACTAAAGTGGACAGAGAATAGTGGAAAGACTAAAGTGGAAAGACTATAGTGGAAAGACTATAGTGGAAAGACTGTATTAGAATAATTAAGTGGAGACTATAGTGGAAAGACTAAAGTGGACAGAGACTAGTGGAAAGACTAAAGTGGACAGACTATAGTGGAAAGACTGTAGTGGACAGAATAAAGTGGAGAATATAGTGGAAAGCCTAAAGTGGACAGAGAATAGTGGAAAGACTATAGTGGAAAGACTGTAGTGGACAGAAAAAAGTGGAGACTGTAGTGGAAAGACTAAAGTGGACAGAGAATAGTGGAAAGACTAAAGTGGAAAGACTATAGTGGAAAGACGATAGTGGAAAGACTGTAGTAGACAGAATAAAGTGGAGACTATAGTGGAAAGACTAAAGTGGACAGAGAATAGTGGAAAGACTAAAGTGGAAAGAATGTAGTGGACAGAATAAAGTGGAGACTATAGTGGAAAGACTAAAGTGGAAAGACTAAAGTGGACAGACTATGGTGGAAAGACTGAAGTTGAAAGACTCAGTGGACAGACTAAAGTGTACACACTGAAGTGGACAGAATAAAGTGGAAAGACTATAGTGGAAAGACTTTCGTGGACAGAATAAAGTGGAGACTATAGTGGTAAGACTAAAGTAGACAGACTATAGTGGAAAGACTGTAGTGGACATAATAAAGTGGAGACTATAGTGGAAAGACTAAAGTGAACAGAGAATAGTGGAAAGACTAAAGTGGACAGACTATAGTGGAAAAACTAAAGTCGACAGAGAATAGTGGAAAGACTAAAGTGGACAGACTATAGTGGAAAGACTATAGTGGAAAGACTAAAGTGGACAGACTAAAGTGGAAAAACTAAAGTCGAAAGACTAAAGTGGACAGACTATAGTGGAAAGACTATAGTGGAAAGACTGTAGTGGAAAGACTGTAGTGGACAGAATAAAGTGGAGACTATAGTGGAAAGACTAAAGTGGACAGAGAATAGTGGAAAGACTAAAGTGGACAGACTATAGTGGAAAGACTATAGTGGAAAGACTGTAGTGGACAGAATAAAGTGGAGACTATAGTGGAAAGACTAAAGTGGACAGAGAATAGTGGAAAGACGAAAGTGGAAAGAATGTAGTGGACAGAATAAAGTGGAGACTATAGTGGAAAGACTAAAGTGGAAAGACTAAAGTGGACAGACTATGGTGGAAAGACTGAATTTGAAAGACTCAATGGACAGACTAAAGTGTACACACTGAAGTGGAAAGAATAAGTGGAAAGACTAAAGTGGAAAGACTAAAGTGGACAGACTATAGTGGAAAGACTAAAATGGACAGACTATAGTGGAAAGACTATAGTGGAAAGACTTTCGTGGACAGATTAAAGTGGAGACTATAGTGGAAAGACGAAAGTGGAGAGACTATTGTGGAAAGACTATAGTGGAAAGACTGTAGTGGACATAATAAAGTGGAGACTATAGTGGAAAGACTAAAGTTGACAGAGAATAGTGGAAAGACTATAGTGGACAGACTATAGTGGAAAGACTAAAGTGGACAGAGAAAAGTGGAAAGACTAAAGTGGACAGACTATAGTGGAAAGACTATAGTGGAAAGACTAAATTGGACAGACTTAAGTGGAAAAACTAAAGTGGAAAGACTAAAGTGGACAGACTATAGTGGAAAGACTATAGTGGAAAGACTGTAGTGGACAGAATAAAGTGGAGACTATAGTGGAGAGACTAAAGTGGACAGACTATAGTGGAAAGACTATAGTGGAAAGACTGTAGTGGACATAATTAAGTGGAGACTATAGTGGAAAGACTAAAGTGGACAGAGACTAGTGGAAAGACTAAAGTGGACAGACTATAGTGGAAAGATTATAGTGGAAAGACTGTAGTGGACTGAATAAAGTGGAGACTATAGTGGAAAGACTAAAGTGGAAAGACTAAAGTGGAAAGACTAAAGTGGACAGAGAATAGTGGAAAGACTAAAGTGGACAGACTATAGTGGAAATACTAAACTGGACAGACTAAAGTGGAAAGACTAAAGTGGAA
>JAUPMV010000283.1:0-19867 GCA_030848855.1 Branchinecta sandiegonensis | reverse complement strand
GTCATCGCAAGAAAACAGAAGGAAAACAGAACAAACTACAAAAATCGCTCTCTATGGGACAAGCCAACGCTGAGGAATCTAGCCACCTTGCCGATATCCCCCATATTTGTACTTCCGATCTTTTCTAGTAGCCACTCCTCCCTAGTAAGTAGCCACCAGTAGCCACTCCCTCCCTGGTGTTAGCACAGTAACAGTTGAAGGTGTTGAGATATTTTGTTCAAACTTAGTGTGAGTCGAGGTGTGAGTATGATTTGGGTCAAAGTAAACGTCAAGTTCGTAGGTGGGCCTCGTAGTACTGTTTGGGCTTGGGATAGGGTATTTAATCCCATGGCATGGGGGTGTGAACTGCTTAGGTGAATTTGTATTCAGCAGGATCACTCAGTCTAGTCTCTAGAATATTGTGCCCCTTGTTCCCCAGAGGGGTACCAAAATATAACAATTTTAATCCTGGTTAGTTTAGTTATGAGAGCAGTGTATACTGGTACCCCACTTGGGAATAAGGGGTTTGCATATATGTATGAATACCGTGCTTTTCCTTGCTCACCCCTGCGAGTGTGCTCCAGCCAGCGTTTGAGCTTGCTTATCAAAGTGTACTAGACCAAGGCCCGCTTCTATCTGACTATTGTAGTGGTTTTAGAACTGAGTACACAAGCCCCTCAGTAGTTCGGTGGTAGAGTGATAGATGAGAAAGCCAAAGGTCCATCTGTGATGAGCATCTTTGGCTTTCAGTTCACTATTTATATTCGTTTGGGAGGGGGTGTCAAATTAAGGGTAGAAGAAAGTTTTTTTTTAAGCTAATATGACAGTCAATTGAGAAGCAAGGGAACATGCTCAATCCACATCTGAAACTCTTTTATTTTGCAGGACAAGTAGCCTAAGAGCGATTCTGGCGGTCTGGAAAGCTCCGCGAGCTTATGCGCCGGCTTTTTTTGCGACTTCGGTTAAAGGACCCCTCGCACTATTGATTGTTCAACTTCCAGTATTTTAAAACGATTGAATACTTTAAAACTGGTCTCTGCTTTCAACAAATTATCCACGGCTTTGGCTGTTTTAAGCCTTTTTTGATACTCTTCGACTAGTGGCAAAAACGGGGAAAAATTTACATAACCGGTTTTTCTGATGGAAAAACTTTTGCCAGACGACCGTCGACAGCGTGATACGCATCGAAGGGAGCAAAACACGGCAAGTGAAAAGATCAACGAGTTTTCATTAGAGGGGTTAGAATGTACCGTACAAAATTCGGATCTCCGGGTTTAGAAATGGATGGAGTGATTACGGAAGCAGGTTGCGTTAGTATTACAGGTAAGACAGGTCCTTTAAAACTCACTTCGCTTTCTCGGGCTCCGCTAGTTTCTGACAGTTTCTTGGAAAGCGAATCCACTTCGCGATTTGAATGTGGTTTCGGCAGTCAGCGAGAAGTTGTAAGGGTGCAACGACTTTCCGTTTGTTCTTGCGCTCGGCGGATTGTCGCTTTTCTTTTCGGAAAGCGAATTCAGGAGATCGCCAGATTCGTCCTCTAGTTCGTCGGAAATCCAGGCAAAAACATAGATTTTAGAAATAAAAGTTCATTCTGAAGTCGAACAAATGGAAATTTAGCTGAAGTGAAATTTAATTCTAAAGTCGATTAGAGCTTTGGTTTGTGCTAAGAGTAAATGCTGAATCTGTATCTTCTGTTAGTTTTCTTGGAGGATCAGTCGTTTTGTCGTAACCGCGGAAGAGGACGGACTACCCGATGAAAAATTTGTCTCGAAATAGTACTAGGAAGTAGTACGAAAAAGTTGCATGCAGTACTAACGATGCTACTACATGCTTCTACTTCAAGGCTACCGTGTTACTGCATACTACTATATGGTATTATTAGCAAGACTGGATGTTACTATGGCAAGACAGGATGCTACTGGATACTACTACATAAGATTGGACCAGTCTGCGGCACATTAAACGATAAAAGTTGGAATTTATGCTCCCTTCGATGCGTATCACGCGGTCGACGGTCGTCTGGGAGAAGTTTTTCCATAATTACAGGTCTGTTTCCTTCCCCTAAGTTGAATCAGAGGATTGACAGCCTGACGAGGACCCTTGCCAAAAAGGGCCAAAATATCGCTGATGAAGAATCGTAGCTGACGTACCCGTTGTAAACATTGTTTGAATAAATGTTTCAAAGTCAGCTTGGGCTCAAAGAATATTTATTAAACGATAGTATTCTTTGCTATTACATAGTATTACATGCAACGTTTTCGTACTACTACCATACTACTACGCAGGCTACAAATTTTTCATCGGGTAGAAAAACATAGGGACGTAAAACGTTATCCGCAGTTAAACTGTTTGGATAGTTGTTGTACTGGAAAAAGACACGGTGAGTCGGGAAATACTATTTCTTCTCGCTTAGGCTGGAGAGTCTGGCCAAAATCCGGACAAGCCAGGAATTTACGAATAAACCTAATTATCTTATCTGATATCCTTTTTGACTGAAAGTGTTAGCTGATGGATCTCGCGAAAGGGTTGCCTGATTATATAAATATTATGTATACGCGTTATGGAAATCTGTTGGATCCGATTGTCTATATCAGGAACTCCAAAATATTTGAGTTTGGGATAAAATCAAAACCTTTGGTCTTGATTATTGACAATAAGTGAGATACACGTTTTCGCTGTGAAAGGACTTTATGAATTAAATTCGACGGTACTTGTGCACTAATCAGATGTATGAACAACAACGTAAGATGAAGCTTACAAAACTGGCTGTACAGTTTTGAAAATGGATAAGATATTTCAGAGGAATATCGCGCTAGAGTGATTCAGGCGAAGCATGGAGGAAGTGCTAGAAATTGGCAATAGGTATAGAAGGTGCAGCAACAGCAATAGTTCATATGTTTCCAAATTGCTACATTTGAGAAAACTGTAGAAACTGTCTTCTATTGTCTTCATTTTCGTTCTGGCTTTCAAGTTGTCTCTAATGTAGGTAGGATCACCTAGGCGTCAAAAGGGGTGGGGGGGGGGCACACTGTTGTCGGCCACTCGGTAAGAAAAGAATTAGAGGGCGCGAATCGGAAAACGATTTTCCTTAAAGTCGATTTTTATGAAAGAGTCACCAAAAACTACCAGCGATTGCCCCCCCCCCCCCCGAGCATTCTTGCTAGTAAGGTATGGTTGAATGAAGTCAAACGTAAAGATTAGATTAGGATTTGAATGTCCTGGTTAAAATAATAGTTATCATAGTTCCATCTGTCTTTTGTTCCGTTCTTCTGTTACTAACGATGTGTTTACTTGCCAGCCGTATGGAAACCTATCATAGAATTGAATTTTGAGTTATAACCATTCCGTCTGTCCAGTTTAGTTATTCTGTTCTGGATGTGTTCATTGGCCACATGCTGGCATACCACAAAATTGGACTTGACTTACAGTAATTCCAGCTATCCTTTTCAGTTCATCTGTTCTCTGAATATGTTCATTTGCCAAATGCTGACCTCTCCCCCTCAAGATGTGCCCCCCCGTGCCTGTTCCCCCCAGCAGATGTTGACATGTGCGAAGCACGGCTCCCCGAAAATGCACGTCCCATCTTTTCCGTCAAGCCTCAGTCATGAGATCGCCTTGGGGGCTTGAAATTCTTGGCCTCCTTGGCACGCTCTACCGGCCGTAAAAATAGACGCTCAGGTTGAAGAGAAGATTGAGAATCCATCGCAATCTAGTGTTGGTTCGACAGTGTCAAATCTGTGAAAATGTACGATTATGACGAGCAATTTCGGGAGCATGCGGCGCGGAAGGGACGCTCGGCGTCTATCTGCGGGCCGCCCAACGACGATGGGCGCCCTTTGACGCAGCAGGTGCAGGTGCTGCGTGAGGAGCAGGGGCGCGAGAGCCCGAAAAGGAATGCGGCCCGACGGTCGAAAAGCGAGCGCCTTCAGGGTGTTAAGCCCCGCGTGAAGAAGAGGCTACCCCAAAATGGGCCTTTGGACCAGATGAACTCGGGTAGTGAAGTATTTATCAGCGAGGATGGAGAACAGGAGTCATACAACCCGTTTCTAAAACGGATACCAAGCACAGGTTAGTTACGTTTATTCAGCAATAATCGTCCTTATCGACTGTTTTCCCCCATTTTCCACGTAACTCTTTTCAACACACATGTTATTTTTACCGTACCTAGATTGTGGGAGGCTGAGCCTCCTAAAGGATAAATCGAAAGGTGACAATGAAAAGAGGAAAAAGGAAATGCCCACGGCTGCGAAGTGCTTCTCCCATCCTTAAATCTAACCAACAATAATCTCTTTACAAAAACACAATTTGCAGTTTCTAACGAAAAGTCATCACATCATAAAACAAGAGCTGAAAGCTGATATGGCACTTGCAAGAACAGTTAGCATGTTTGCCATACGAGGTTTGCAGATGTCAAGGTCTGATGTCTCTCCCAATATTCATTTCTTATAGTTTCCAATTATCTGAGATGTTTTACCATCAGAATGCGGGGGTTGATCTAGAAAATCTGAAATAGTTATTCCACCCGTTGACAACTTTTGTGTCGTACTCTGGTCCCGATTGGCGTATGACTCAGTTTATGGTAGGAGCAAATACTCTAGCTGTCAAAATTCTGTGCCCCAATGGTAGTTGGGAGCTGGACGGGATGTCACGAGATTTTCGGCGGCTCCCTTCAAGCTTCGCACATCGTCATTCGAATTGTTCCGGACTTGAAATGGAACATCTGAGACATTAGCTCTTGCCACTTGTCAACTTCTGTTCACATCTGATAAAAAAAAGAGTAAATTCTTCGCATGCAAACCGGTTAAGGTTCGTGTGATAATCTCCTGATACTCCGCCCTCGGCCGGGAGTGCGATGCGTGGTTGGGGGCAAATCATCCGACGCTTCCCGTGCTTTTCCCTATACTTCTCTAGTTACCTATTGAAGCTGGGTGGACTTTTGGCTTGTCTTACGGGGTAACGCCACTAACCCTAGCCCTAAACCAAACGGTAGGCACTACCGAGACGAGGGACATCGCTTCGCCGCGATGTCCCTTCCGACCGGAATTCTTGAAGCGAAACGTAGGGGGGGGGGGGGGCGCTGCACTCCCCCCGCCTCCCCCCCCTCGGGACGCCCATGCCGGCATTCCGGGAAATCCCATCCGGCTCCACCCACAATGCCCGGTCCGGTCCTGCTCTTTCAATAATGTACCTAGGGTTTATACTTATTGTCCACCAAGTTCCATCCCGATCCATCGGCTCTAATTGTTTCATGAGAGTTCTGGTGCCCGACTCCAGCTCCCCCACCAGTATCGGAATAGGACCAGACTTGAAATTGAACATCTGAGATAATTGTTCTTGAGTCTTGTCAAGTCTCTTCACATACGATCACTCGTTCAAAGTTATGAATGTCACTAGGTTCCCTCCACTCCCTTCGGGATGATCGAGTTGGGAAGTGACTATTTCGAAGTCAATCCGGTCGTCTCCCTAATATGCGTGCAAGTTTCGTTGTCTCTGCACATCTGGAAGTACCTTAACTCGCTGTCACCCTAATTCCGGGAAACCCCTCAAACTCCCGCCACAGTGACAAGACTGAATCTTTTTCAAATCTCAGGGCACAATTTCGCATGCGTTTAAAATGGAGGGATCGGAGTGAAACTTGCTGGGAAGAACAAGCATCTGCTCTAGATAAGTCCTTTAGAACATTGTACTGGATCCGGACACTTAGGGGGGGGGGGAGGGGGTTTCCCGGAATTCCGGTGAAGGTGGTTTTTGGGATTTTCACGATGAAACTTGGCAGGCATATCAGGGACCCGATCAAACTGACTTCAAAATAAAATTTTTGTCGATCTGATAATGGTGGGGGGAGTGGAGGGAGGGGAATCCGGGAAAGTGAGAAGTGTGTAACTTTCGAACGGATGATCGGATTGTAATGAAACTTCATAACTGAACAGAATATATATCTGTAATGTCCCGTTTAAAGTCTTGACCGGATTCGGTAGCCAGGGGGGAGTTGGGGGGGGGGAGACCGAAAATTTCAAGAAACGGTTAGAATGGAGGGATCGGAGTGAAACTTGCTGGGAAGAACAAGCATCTGCTCTAGATAAGTCCTTTAGAACATTGTACTGGATCCGGACACTTATGGGGGGGGGGGAGGGGGTTTCCAGGAATTCCGGTGATGGTGGTTTTTGGGATTTTCACGATGAAACTTGGCAGGCATATCAGGGACCCGATCAAACTGACTTCAAAATAAAATTTTTGTCGATCTGATAATGGTGGGGGGAGTGGAGGGAGGGGAATCCAAAATTTTCAGTCATGCGTAATTTTGGAATGGGTGATCGGATTCGAGTGAAATTTAAGAATTGAACAGAGGACATTTCTCCGATGATCTTTTTCATATCCGGACCGGATCCGGCAACTATTGGGGGGGGGGGGGGAATACGTGACCCGTTTAGAATGGAGGGATCGCGATGGAACTTTGTGGGAAGAACAAACAGATGCTCTAGGTAAGTCATTTACTGAATCGCATTGGCTACGGGCATCGTGGGGGAGCTGGGGGGGGGGGGGGGGTGGACCGGAAATCTCGAGAAACGGTTAGAATGATGGTATCGGAGTGAAACTTGCTGGGAAGAACAAACATCTGAGCCATGTAAATCTTTTACATAATTTGACTGGATCCGGACACTTGAGGGGGGGGGGAGGGGGTTTCCCGGAATTCCGTTTTTTGGGGGATTTTCACGACGAAATTTGGAAGGCATATCAGGGACCCGGTCAAACTGACTTGGAATAAAAAAAATCCTCGATATGATAATCTTGGGGGGGGGGGAGTTGAGGGAGGGGAATCCGGAATATTGAGTCATGCGTAACTTTGGAACGGGTGATCGGATTCGAGTGAAATTTAATAATTAAACAGAGGACATTTTCTCTGGTGATCTTTTTCATTTCCGGACCGAATGTGTTAATTATTAGGGGGAGGAATTGTTAGGGTAACGCCACTAACCCTAGCCCTAAACCAAACGGTAGGCACTACCGAGACTCGAACAAAAGACCCTTCGTTCGGGAGTCGAGCGCGCTAACCCATTCGGCCACGGACGGACATCTGATAACCCTGATAACCCATCTGACACAGACACATCTGATAACCCATTCGAAAATTATGCATGTCACTAGATTCCGGATTCCCCGTCCGTCTATCCCCCCCCCCCCCCCCCCGATCCCTAATACGACTGCCAATATATATAGATATAGATATATTTTTTTATTTTATTTTTTGATAACCCGCCAAATACACAAGGTGTTAGCGGAGTAAAGAGAACACCAAAAACAACACAAGATAAATAACAGTATAAACACACAAAATTTAGACATAATTTCTAACTGGGCCTGAAAAATTCATGAAAAAATTCATGCACTCGAAGACCAGGATGACGAGATGTACATAGCAGTGACGCTGACGTTTTCTCGAATGCGCGAATGTTGGTCGCCGAACATCCGAACTAATTTGTGGTTCCGGCAGGAACGAGGAAGGTAAATCAAGTTTCATCGTCATAGATAACCTGGAAGAACCCTAAGTCGTGATAACCGGCATTCAAGCGCGTCCCTGGCCTTTCTTCATTGGAACCTGGTTGCAAAGTATGTATAAAATCAAGTCTAAAGAGAAAATTTGGCGCGTTTTCACGCTCTTCCACTTCTGTCTTTTCATGGATGTGCCGTCACTACACTGTCAGAAGTTTTATAACAGATAACACGAGGATGTTATGACGATATCACGAGGACGATATCTTTCATAACAGATAACACGAGGATGTTATCTGTTATGATTGAAAACGTTAGGCATGAAATGTTATGCGTAACAAGCTTTGTTAGGAAGAGCCAAAAAAGTATCTACTGACTTTATTCCTTATCGTCATGATGTCGGAAAACTCAGCAGATACTTTTTTGCGGTTTTTCGGTTCTTCCTGATGGTAACGCTTAATATGCATAACATTTTGAAACACAAGAGATCTGAAGTGTTATCTGTTGAAACCACGCATCCTCGTGTTATCTGTTATGAAACTTCTGACAGTTTTGCCTTTGGAGGACGTCCAGTTTTGCCAACAGGACTTGAAAATGTGCCGACATCAAACGCCTTTGCTGCAAAGCGACAACGTTGCTAACGGCTGTGCCCAATACAATTAAAGCGCCGCCGGCGAAATTTGTTTGAATCTGCCTTTTTTTTCTGGCAACATTCAATTATTTTCCATGCAATTCTAGCTTTTAATGTGGTTCAAGCCCCCCGAAATTCCAAGCCTGAAACCTCAACTAATTGACGCACCCTTCTTCTAAATAGTGAAGACTGTGGAATGCGCCGCATGCAAAATTTTGTGGAATTACACTGATGATCAAAGTGCTTTTTTGCGATCCCAAAACTACCTATTAAACCACAGAGCTGTCTGGCGAAAAACTACTTTACCCTGGGCCATCCAGGGTAAAGTAGATACAAAGCATATTTATTCTGAAACTGCAGCAAAGAAAAGTAGGCTAGTTTCCACGTGAAGAGACATGCTTATTCCCGAAGTACTGCAATCATTCGAAGTAAAAGTTAAGTGATGAATGGCAAGCGCAGCTGGAACTACCGTTAAATGGTACAGAACAAGAGCTAAATAAGTGCCAATTAGATTACCGAACTCAGTACCTGGGGTGAACCAAGTCATGAATTCATACTACCGAAAAACTAACCGGGAGCGGTAGAACGACCGAATTCAGTAACGAATCAGAACTAATTGAACCTGACTAATCACAGAATTATGAAATGACTGACCGAGTGCGATAGAACAGATACGGACATGAGAGAGAAGTCGGGGGAATCACCGAATTCGGTAACCGAAGGAGACCAAATAAACACCTTAAATCACCGAATTTACGAAGAGACCGATTTCGGTGAAATCGATGCGGACTGAACAAAAGCTGGATGAATTACCAACTTCAATAAAGAATGGGAACCAATAAACACGTTAATCACCCAATTTAGAAAGCGGGGACAAAAGATTTTATAAAATGGGCGTCACGGCTTCGCCGCGATGTCCCTTCCGACCGGAATTTTCGCCTTCGGCGAAAACTTGACCGAATGCCCGAAACTAGGGGGGGGGGCGCTGCTCTCCCCCCCCTCGGGACGCCCATGCCGGCATTCCGGGAAACCCCCTCCGGCTCCACCCACAATGCCCGGTCCGGTCCTGCTCTTTCAATAATGTACCTAGGGTTTATACTTATTGTCCACCAAGTTCCATCCCGATCCATCGGCTCTAATTGTTTCATGAGAGTTCTGGTACCCGACTCCAGCTCCCCCACCAGTATCGGAATAGGACCAGACTTGAAATTGAACATCTGAGATAATTGTTCTCGAGTCTTGTCAAGTCTCTTCACATACGATCAATCGTTCAAAGTTATGAATGTCACTAGGTTCCCTCCACTCCCTTGGGGATGATCGAGTTGGGAAGTGACTATTTCAAAGTCAATCCGGTCGTGTCCCTAATATGCGTGCAAGTTTCGTTGTCTCAGCACATCTGGAAGTACCTTAACTCGCTGTCACCCGAATTCCGGGAAACCCCTCAAACTCCCGCCACAGTGACAAGACCGATTCTGCTTTGTCAATAGTGTATCTAGGGTTTGCGCTTGTTCTTCCAACCAGGTCCCACTCCGATCCCTCGACTCTAAGCGTTTCACGAGGTTTCCGGTGCCCCCTCCATCTCTCTCCCCAGTGGTCAGACCAGATCCGAGCCGGTCCAGTCCGGACTTGAAACTGAACATCTGAGACACTTTTTCTTGACACGTGTTAAGTTTCATACACGTCCGACCACCCGTTCCGAAGTTATAAATCAATCTGGTAGGGTCCCTAATATGCCTGCCAAGTTTCATGGTCCTAGCACATCTGGAAGTACCCTAACTCGCAATCACCGGAATTCCGGAAAATCCCCTCCAGCTCTCCCCCACTGTGAAACGGTCCGGTCCTGTTTTGTCAATAACATATCTAGGTCTTATGCTTGTTCTTTCCACCAGATTCCATCCCGATTCCTCGACTTCAAGCCTTTCACGATAATTCCGGTGCCCCCTTCCAGCCCCCGCCCCCACCCTGAGTTATCGGATCCGGTCCGGATTTGAAACTGAACATCTGAGACATTTGTTCTAGATATCTTGAGATCTAGGTTCGACGTTGGTCGATTAGAGCCTCGGTACAGACAGCGGTGAGAATACATACTGAATCCAAATATGAACTTCATTTTCTCGCCGGACAAGCAGTTTCACCGGAATCCAGCTAAAACCGAAATTTGGAAGAATTGAAATTAAATGCGAATGTCCAAAGATTGGTTTGGAATGGCTGGTGTACCCTAGAAAGATACGGTGAATCGGGAAATGTTATTTATTCTGGCTGGCCTCCGATCGATCTTCCGGCCGGGGTCTGGACAAAACCGAATGTTTTGAACGAGCGTGATTGTCTGGTATACTTATAGCTAGAGACAGGTTTTTTTGCCGCGTAGTATTTTTACCTCATTCCCGTCCAAATATGAACTGACCCGGTGACTACGCTTCCACTCACCCTCGATGACGCCAACGATCTTAAAACTACTTTTTCTTTTTAGTATATTGACCGACCTAACTAATTAGCGTCACCTACACTGTCCTCTATTTCTACTTTTCATTATTATATAATTTCAACCCTTTTTCTTATCCCTATTTTACCTTAGTTTATAAAAACTTATTTTCCTTATTACATCAACTTTACTTAAATCCTCTTCCTTAAGAACTCATTAAAAAATCAGCAACAAAAAGGGAATATTTCGGGATCGATTAAAAGCAGGAAGGGAAGGAAACACGAGACAAGCAGGAAGGCATACTAAAACCAGAAAAGGCATACTAAAACGAGGAAGGGCATACTAAAACAAGGAAGGGCATACTAAAACGAGGAAGGCTGTCCCCAGGATTCAAGGCTGCGAAAAACTGGAAAGTCGCATCGTTCCCTTTGTCTGTTTAGTATTCTTTGAGGGGTCGGCCACTTCTCAAATTTGAAGTTCGCCATCCCTTCCTCGTTTTAGTATGCCCTTCCTCGTTTTAGTATGCCCTTCCTGGTTTTAGTATGCCTTCCTGCTTTTCTCGTGTTCCTTTCCCTTCCTGCTTTTAGTCGATCCCGAGTATTTATTTTAATAGGAGCTAATTAAATGTAGTTAAGTGGCTTGTTAGGATGGTGTCAAAATAAATGTTTACGGGGTTCAACAGCGGCCGAAAATCTGGAAGACCGAATTATCTGTAGTACAAAGATCGACAATTATTCCCTTTTGGAATTCAGTCATAACTTCTGACCTTTTTTTCAAAAAGGTTTAATTGATATTACGCCTGGGAACAACTTGTCTGCAGAATTATCTTATATTTTTCTCTTTTTGGGATCCCAAAACGTAAGTTGAGGGATACCTATGATTTCGCAAAAGTTGTCCGTCTGTCCGTCCGTCCGTCCGTCTGTAAGCACGATAACTCTCGAAACTTGGTGTGAGGATTCCTTGGGTCGGCGGACCAGTCGAGTTCGTAAATGGGCTTTGTAGCCCTACATTTAGGGGTGGGGGAGGGGGTTCAAATTAAGGGGCAAACAAAATATTTTGAAACAGCTAATGTGATAGTCGATTATGGGGTAAGAAGACATGCTGAACACGATGGTGAAAACCATTTTGTAATCGGACAAGTAGTTCGCCCGGAATCCGGCCAAAACCGGAAAGTTTGTCAAAAGTAAAAGTTTTATTTGAAGTTGATTAGATGTTTGATTTAGAGGTAGGAAGACATGCTGAAGACGATGGTCAAAACCATTTTCTCGACGGACAAGTAGTTCGCCCGAAATCCGGCCAAACCGGAAAGTTTGTTAAAATTAAAAGTTTTATTTGGAGTTGATCAGATGTCCGATTTAGGGCAAGAAGACAAGCTGAACTTTTATGTGAAAACAATTCTCTTCCCGGACATGTAGTTCGCCCGGAATCCGGCCAAAACCGGAAAATTGTTAGAAGTTAAAGTTTTATTTCTAGCTGATTAGATAACCGATTTAGGGGTAAGAAGAGACGCTGAATCCGTGTGTGACAATCATATTTTACCCGGACATATAGATCGACCGGAATCCGGCTGGTGTCGGAAAATTTGTTATAAGTTAAATTTTTATTTGAAGTTGATTAGATGTTCATTATTGGGGAAAGAAGATACCCTGAGTTCGTTTTTGAGCTTTCTTTTTTCGCCGGACAAGTAGTTCTAGAGTTCGGCCGAAACCGGGAAATTGGCAGAAGTGGCAGGAACTTTTCGTCAAAACAGATATGACTTATACGGGTAAACACACATGCTGAATCCATATCTGAACTTGGTTTTCTCAGATGATTAGCTATTTGGCCTTAATCTGTTTCTGAATTTTAATTGTAAGAACGTTCAAGGATTCTGGCGATGACTGAACCTGGCTAAGACAAGACCCAGTTGTCTGGATCAGATTTGAATTTTTGGGATCCCATCGAAAAGTTTGGTCTTGTTTTATATTAGAATCAGAGGCATCGTTTCGCTGAAACGTAAGGGGAGGGGGGCAGAGGCGGCGTGCTTGGGGGGGGGGGGATACCACAAAATGTTCTTGTCGGAAATCCAGCACGGCTTAAGAGTTAAACGGTTTGAAACAATAGACAAGAAATGTACTGCACCATATCCAGAAAACTAAACGAATTTCAAGGAACCAGTTTGTGAAAGGTAAAGGTTATGCCCAACAACAGGAAATCGCCGGAGAGCGAGGCCACCGCAGCAGCTTCGAATTACTGTGTAGCAACAAAATACCAATGAGCGCCTTTGGTCCATTCTTCTACTTTAGTAACTGCAGGAATCGCAGGCGAAATTTTTTTGGATCTGCATGTTCTCTGATAAAATTTAGCTACCTCCCGAAAAATTTTTAGGTTAGTCATCTTTCAAAACAAGGGATACAATGACCCTTCAGACCAAAACCCAGACAAGGAAGATCTTAAAGCACACCTCGCACTATTTACTGTTTATGTTCCAATATGCAAAACTAGTCAAATACTGTAGGACTAGGCTCTGCTTTTAACAAATCATACACGGCTTTGGCTGTTATCAGCCTTTTTTCAGACCCATTGACTTCTAGCCAGAACACGACAGAATTCAGATAACCGGTTTTACGCTTCAAAAGTATGACGCCCGAACGTTCATCGGTAACGTGATACGCATGGAAAATATTGAAACACGGCAAATGTGAGAATCAATGAGATGTCATTAGTGGGTTAGAACGTAACAGATGAAAGTCGGGTATCTGGGCTTAAAGGACCCCTATTCTGCCTTTTATAATATACTTAGCTCCCATATTAAATTGTAAGCTTTTGAAATCCCCACCTTTCTCCTTTGTTTCGTTTCGTAACTACGAATTTTGAGCGCTTTTTCGGCCTTGCCGAAATGCCGAGTTTCCCCGTCAACCAACGAAAAGTTTGCCGGAATCTTCAACATCCACTGACAACTCTTTCACACATAAGGATGTGATAATTCTGTTTATTATTTCTTTTATTTGCTTAGTTTTCCCACTTTTTAACCAAGGCACGTTCAGTTTTCAAATGTTTTGCGTCCAGCCGCCGCGTCAGAGAGCAGGAAGGCTGGATATGGTCGACAAGCGCTAACAAGAGAATCGCTAGTTTTAGGTGGAAAGTAATAGTATTTTCAAAAACGTTTTTTCGGATTTATTTCATAGGGAAAAGATCATTTCTAGTAAGAGTTATGCTTAAGAACTAATAATAGTAGAAGTGGGTTGCATTTGACTAGTAGGCACGACGCGTCCTTTAAATTGGCACCGTCTTAAGAGGTGGGCAACTTTTGTTCTGCCCTGAACCCATCCGTAAGCCCAAACCTCAAAGCGTACTACAAAAGCGCCGGAGGCAGAAAATTTTGGAATTTTTGATGATCAGACTGCCCTTTTTTATCGCAAATCAAAGCAAAGGCCACCGATCATAGATCAGCTCATAGTCTTTGGTCACGACCTCGCCTGTCCCTTGACCCATTGAATCCTCACAGCAGGTTTCATCAAAATATCTAATTCCCTTCGAGATTTATCGAGCTCACAGACGCACAACTTTTACGAAATCATAGGTATCCCTTCACTTACGTTTTCGGATCTCAAAATAATCTGAAGGAAGTCTAAAGGAAGCAAGCATCGACAATTTGTTTGCAGTACCGATGCTACCCGAGCGTTAACAAGCTTCGTGATTAGAGCCTGCCCCTCCCTCCAATCTGGTACTCATGTTCATAACACTTTGTTTGCCATTTGCGAAAGATCAAATATTATCGTGTCCAATAATCTTTTCAGCGAAACTAGCACCGCGCCCAACTGTCCCATGCTGAACGCATTAGCGATGTTTTCTTTCTGCTGGACCCTGTAGGAATCGTCCGGAGGCCCCTCGGTGTAAATCGCGAAAAAGCACAAGTTCTAAAACTTCTGCGTCTTCCGTTTGTTTACTTACTAGGAATTAAAGGAAAAGAAAACTTGACTCAAACTTGACTCGGGGAGCTAGCTGACATGTCAAGAATGTACCCTGAGTCGATATTGAGAGTAGTAAGAAAAAGTAAGAAAAATTGCAGTTTCCGGGCAGTTTCCAAGAATTCGATTTTTGAGTTAGTAGAAAAAAAAGCAAAAGGTTTGTGTGCCGGGAGTAGGAATCGAACGCACGACCTCTTGACTACTATCCCGATGTGTTAGTCAACACGGCCAAAGGCGAACTTTTACAGTGCCTCAGGGACAAGGGCCTGCCAGCTAGCTTTGGGAACAATAAGGAGGGGGTTCGAGATAACAAAGAGGTCCTGTTGACAATAAGTCCCTGTATCTTTATCTAAGCCCCCCAGGTCGGTTTGATGGCCGAAAGTTGCGTAGTCAAGTTTTCTGTGCCTTTAAAGGTCTGGATGTGCCGACACGCGGAAATGTCGACACTTCGTCACGTCTATGGAAGCTTTGTGACTTCAGTACAAATTATTTGGTGTGCGGGCAGCCAAAACGAATTCACGAATGTGTAGCGTCTAGATCACCCACTTTCAAAATGCTAGTTTAAACCAGGATTCGGGGGGATCACATGTGAGCCCTATTTTCTGCCTAGCCCTGTTTTCTGCTAGGCCTGTACAGGGGATAAACTATTGCCGTTCGATAGAATGATGATTGTGATCAAGACTAGCCAATATGAACTCTTTCTGAAAAAATCACAGCACCACCGCTTTATTCAAGAAAATAGAAAATTGAGCTTACCCCAGTGAAAAAAAGACAGAAAAGTAAAAAAAAAAAAAATAGAACAACAAGACCAAAGTTTTTGATGGGATCCCCAAAAATGTAATATTTATTGGACTTCTTGATCCATCGATTCTTGTAGTTTCCGAGTGTTCACCAGGCCCCTTTAGCATTTTGCTATTTATCCATAACCCACCGCTTGAACATGTACGAAAAGTAATTCCACCGTTTTGGATTTTTTGGCAACTTACGGCCAAACAACTAATCAGATGTGAAAATCAAGTTCAGATATAGATTCAGCAAGAATGTTTACTCCAGTATCTCATCCTAATCGACTTCAGAAAGGTCATTTACTTTGATAAATTTCTTCGTATTTTAGCAGCATTCCCGGCGAACTGCGTGCAGAGCAAAAGAGCTCTGCAGAGGAGAACCTTTCAATCCAAATTTCCGAGTTTTGGCAAATTTTGCCAGCTTATCTGTCAAGGAAATAAAGTTCAAAATTCTCTTCAGCATGTCTCCTTACCCCGATACCAAATCTCTAATCGACTTCAGAAACAACCTTGAGCTTCAATCAAACTTCCAATTTCGGCCGAATCATTTGTCCGGCAAGAAGACTAAGTTCACACATGGATTCAGTGGGCCTCCTTACCCCTTACACGACTATCGCATTAGCTTATAAAACATAACTATTTTTACCCTTAATTCGAAACCCCCTCCTCTACCTCTAAATATCTAAAGGACCTATCTACAACTTGGACTAATTTGCCAGTCTGTCCTCATGCGAAGGTTCAACAACACATCTGAACCCCCTCGACCCCTCGACAGACTTTCATAAACCCAAAAAATACGTACAAGAAACGTGACTCCCTCCGGCGCCCATAGATTTAACAAAGCGTATCGTCCGACGCGTAAAGCTTTCGCCTGTATAAATACAGGAGGGACTAGTATAGCCGCCTGTTTTTATGGCACTTGCCCTCCGGCCAAGTGCCATATACCGATCACGTTTCCGTCGGTCAGTCCGGTTTTTGCGAGTTAGGGTACTTCCAAATGTGCTAGGACGATGAAACTTGGCAGACAAATTAGCGACCCGACCAAATTAACTTGGAAATAGTCACTTGCTCGATCCGACCATTGTGGGGGGAGGGAGGGGAGCCGGAGTCCGGAATTTAGTGACATGATCTTAATAAAATATTTGGAAAGACGTCATGTCTCAGATCTCCCATTTCAAGTCCGGTCCGAATCCGATGAATGTGGGGGAAGTCGGAGGGGGAACCGAAAATCATGTGACACGCTTAGAATGGAGCGATCGGGATGAAACTTGGTGGGAGGAACAAGCACAAGCCCTAGGTACATAATTCACAGAACCGGACCAGATTCGTGCACTGTGGGGGGAGATGGAGGGGGTGCCTGAATTCCTGTGGTACGGAGTTAAGTTACTTCCAGGTCCTAAGTCTAGGTCTAAACCGTATTTTTGGATGGCGGGCTATTGAGAGACGTTCTCATCAACTTTCTTTACCACCTACTCGTCACAAGTGCCATATGAGCTCCTAGCTCTTGTTTATATCTATGATATGTCCTTTCGGAAAAGTATACACATCAAGAGTCACAAACACTCTACTTATCTGACATGTTTACAGTGGAACAACGGGGGCGTTCTATCTTTTCCAGACCTTTGAATTACAATGAAATCGGTCTTTCTTTAAATGCGGCTAATGGTGCATACACACTAATAATAATAATAATTTGTTTTTGACCCGCCATAAACAATCAAAGCGGAGTATCAATAACAGAAACAAAACAAGCACTTCACAAAACAAGAAGCACTAGAAACTAAATCAAACGAGACAGGCCACTGTGGGCGGGCAGATTCTTACAAGTTGACTGGGGTAATTTCCCAGCAAACACCGTAAGTTTCGACCCGATATCCGGAAAACTGTAAATTGATATTAGGCTCCGATTTCTGTACCATGGAGGCTGATACGTAAAATCCGAGCGTATTTGAAATCCGAGCGTATTTTACGCACGTATTTGGGCTTGAAAAGATCTCTAGCAGTAGCCTACGGACGTATTTGAGAAATCGGTCCGTTTTGCATCTAAATACGCCCGTATTGCTAGAAATCTCTTCAAGCTCAAATACTTGCATAAAATACGCTCGAATTTCACGCAGTGTGTAAACCCACCATAAGTCTCAAGTGTTACTATTTGATTTCAACCGATCTGAATCCCCAGACACAGTGAATCTTGGTGATTCTGATGTCATACAATGACAGGAACTTGTGTACCTTGGCTTACCTATTGGTACATTCGTAAAGTCGATTTGGAAATCACTTATTGGCCGAACTGAGCGTAAGACTACAGAAAAAACGACTGTTTCACTGAACACAAATCAACTGTTTTGGCGAAAAATCGAAAAAAACTGAGCGTAAGAAACGTAATGCGGATGCTGGTGCACTTGGAGCACAGCTTAATCTTGGTAAACGCCAACTTGCAAAAGTGTATAATGCTGTTTCTCTCCCTCATGCTCTATACTTAGTTCCTTTCTGGGACACATTAACTCAATCATATAAAATAAAAATTAGAAGGGCTTATTTCAAACATGCAAAGTTCCTCATTCGGGTACCGCCTTGGACAAGGAATGGTAGACTGAGGGAGAGATACAGCTTGCCGGATCCTCTTGATGCAAGATGTCAGAAAATCCTTCGAACCACCCTTGGAAGGGTTTTCTGTTCTAGTTCTGGTTCTTTTGTTGTTGTCGTTGTTGCTGTTCTTTCTTTTGATTTTTTGGTTCATTGTTAGGTTAATTTGTTAGAAGTTAGTTTCGTGTTGATTTTTGTATGTTGTTATGTCTTTCCGTATATTACTTTTTCCTCTTTTTTGTATTTTGTACTCCGTCTTTCTCTTTGTGAGTGCATAATGGGTCATAAATAAAATATTATCCATATTATTATTATATTTTGATGTGTGATGATGTGTACTTTTTGGAGGCATAGGTTGCCACACATGTAATGTGTACTTTCCTAATCACTCAACTAAATGATCCGTCGGTCGTGCCGAGTCGTCGTTTGAACTAGCGACTTGGATCGGGTGACCTAGAGATTTCAGATGGTAGAATGCTTCGATTTAGCTCCTTTAAACTTTCAATTCAATGGGCCATTGACCTTGAAACCAGTCCTCTGACGTCAAATGCCCCACGGGGAAAGTAAACAGTTTATCTGCAACTTGTTTTATGGGACAGCTGGTGATGAGACGGGCGGTATTGTTGATGCTAGCAGTACAACCTTATCCAGGCGCCCTCAAAAATACTCCAGGCTTTTCCAGTCCTTCGAAAGTGCCAAGTGGAGCCAGGTGATGGCCAATGAATAGGGATAGGAGGGTTTGTTTTTCAACGAACGTCGCTTCTAAGGAGCAGCAAGGTAGGTCATACAAAATATGAACATATTCTCTACCTGATCCACCGTTAGTTGATCTGTGATCCATCATTGACACTCGAAAACCTCTATTACCTTAAATCGCACTTCCAGCGAGATAAGGTGGTGTGATCCTCCTGTGGAGTCTATCGCTGGTTGGCGGCTTGATAGTTAGATTGTTGTTGTTACATCGGCTCCCTGGCACTCCAGTGTAGCCGACATTCCTTGGTTGGTAGATGTTATTGTCCCAGTATTACCCTTTTGGATGTTTCTTCGTCGTTATCAAAAATCGTTGACAACAGAGCCCAACCAGCGCACAACCTTCTACACTGCTTCCTAGCCGATGACTGAAAATTAGTGTCTTTTTCTGTGTATTTATGTCTTTCATTTATTTTCTTTTATTTACTCCGCTTTTTGAAATGGCGGGTTAGAAATAAATTACTTATTACTTACTGGCATCCCAGTGCAGCCGACCTTCAGCATTTCGCCAGTCCTCGTCTACACCTTTTTTGTAGCCATCCAGGGTAGCAACGTTGATAATTTTTTCGGCAAGGCTGTTTCAGAGTGGTACACTCCGACTTCGTAGCCTACAGAGAAAAAACTGTGCCGCTCGCGTCGATTACAGCTGGTCAGTTGGAGCTTCTTGGAATGTTAAAGTGGGAAAGACCGGAAACTCCCGTAAGCCCCATGAGTCACAACAATCAGCGCCGTTTAGCGGATGTTCTTTCGTTAAAAAATCGCTCTGTTGACATTTTCTTCCATTGCTCTCCGCAGAATCATCATCAAAGCACGTGTTGTTGATTTTTTTTTCGTTTCGTTTATGATGAACATCCTCTGTCCATTCAGATTTCCTCTTTAATTGGAATAAAAAACAAGTAGGAAAAGAATAAATAGCTTTTTTATGGAAAAAAAATGTTGAATTCACGATTTCGAATCAATTAATGTTGACAGACATTGCCTACTCACGCCCTCTTGCTTTGATTATATTAATAATCTACCGCTCGAAATTGGACAAAGTCCAAACGCTAAGCAGCGTTTCGATCGATTTTCAGAGACCCGATTTTAGCGAAGTCACCGGTCTTTCCCACTATTATTGTCTTTGCTTGGAATGGCCTCTCGTCGACTCTCTTCGAACTTGCTTTCTCCTGTTCAAAGCTTACGTCTCCGCGATATAGTCCTCATTCGTGGATAGTCTAAGTTACTCTGTAAATCGTGTTAGTGTTTTAGCTTTATCTCTCCTTTTCTACTACAC
>JAUPMV010000282.1:0-20388 GCA_030848855.1 Branchinecta sandiegonensis | reverse complement strand
CTAGTCTTTCCACTATAGTCTGTCCACTTTAGTCTTTCCACTTTAGTCTTTCCACTTTAGTCTGTCCACTTTAATCTTTCCACTATAGTCTGTCCACTTTAGTCTTTCCACTTTAGTCTTTCCGCTTTATTCTGTCTACTTAGTCTTTCCACTATAGTCTTTCCACTATAGTCTGTCCACTTTAGTCTTTCCACTTTAGTCTTTCCACTTTAGTCTGTCCACTTTAGTCTTTCCACTATAGTAGGTCCACTTTAGTCTTTCCACTACTCTCTGTCCACTTTAGTCTTTCCGCTTCAGTCTTTCCACTAGAGTCTGTCCACTTTAGTCTGTCCACTTTAGTCTTTCCACTTTAGTCTTTCCACTTTAGTCTGTTCACTTTAGTCTTTCCACTATAGTTTTTCCACTTTAGTCTTTCCACTTTAGTCTTTCCGCTTTAGTCTGTCCACTTAGTCTTCCCACTGGAGTCTGTCCACTTTAGTCTTTCCACTTTAGTCTTTCCACTTTAGTCTGTCCACTTTAGTCTTTCCACTATCGTCTGTCCACTTTAGTCTTTCCACTATTCTCTGTCCACTTTAGTCTTTCCACTTTAGTCTTTCCACTATAGTCTCCACTTATCTGTCCACTACAGTCTTTCCACTATAGTCTTTCCACTATAGTCTGTCCACTTTAGTCTGTCCACTCTAGTCTTTCCACTTTAGTCTGTCCACTTTAATCTTTCCACTATAGTCTGTCCACTTTAGTCTTTCCACTTTAGTCTTTCCGCTTTAGTCTGTCTACTTAGTCTTTCCACTATAGTCTGTCCACTTTAGTCTGTCCACTTTAGTCTTTCCACTTTAGTCTGTCCACTATAGTCTTTCCACTATAGTCTGTCCACTTTAGTCTTTCCACTTTAGTCTTTCCACTTTAGTCTGCCCACTTTAGTCTTTCCACTATAGTCTGTCCACTTTAGTCTTTCCACTTTAGTCTTTCCGCTTTAGTCTGTCCACTTAGTCTTTCCACTAGAGTCTGTCCACTTTAGTCTGTCCACTTTAGTCTTTCCACTTTAGTCTTTCCACTCTAGTCTGTTCACTTTAGTCTTTCCACTATAGTTTGTCCACTTTAGTCTTTCCACTTTAGTCTTTCCGCTTTAGTCTGTCCACTTAGTCTTCCCACTGGAGTTTGTCCACTTTAGTCTGTCCACTTTAGTCTTTCCACTATAGTCTCCACTGTATTATGTCCACTACAGTCTTTCCACTTTAGTCTTTCCACTTTAGTTTTTCCACTTTAGTCTGTCAGCTACAGTCTTTCCACTTTAGTGTTTCCACTTTAGTCTTTCGACTATAGTCTGTCCAATTTAGTCTTTCCACTATTCTCTGTCCACTTTAGTCTTTCCACTTTAGTCTTTCCACTATAGTCTCCACTTTATTCTGTCCACTACAGTCTTTCCACTATAGTCTTTCCACTATAGTCTGTCCACTTTAGTCTTTCCACTTTAGTCTTTCCACTTTAGTCTGTCCACTTTAGTCTTTCCACTATAGTCTGTCCACTTTAGTCTTTCCACTTTAGTCTTTCCGCTTTAGTCTGTCCACTTTAGTCTTTCCACTTTAGTCTGTCCACTTTAGTCCGTCCACTTTAGTCTTTCCACTTTAGTCATTTCCACTATCTTCTGTCCAATTTAGTCTTTCCACTTTAGTCTTTCCACTTAAGTCGGTCCACTTTAGTCTTTCCACTATAGTCTGTCCACTTTAGTCTTTCCACTATAGTCTGTCCACTTTAGTCTTTTCACTTTAGTCTTTCCACTTTAGTCTTTCTACTATAGTCTCCACTTTATTCTGTCCACTACAGTCTTTCCACTATAGTCTTTCCACTATAGTCTGTCCACTTTAGTCTTTCCACCTTAGTCTTTCCACTTTAGTCTGTCCACTATAGTCTTTCCACTTTAGTCTTTCCACTTTAGTCTTTCCACTTTAGTCTTTCCACTATAGTCTGTCCACTTTGGTCTTTCCACTTTAGTCTTTCCACTTTAGTCTTTCCACTATAGTCTGTCCAGTTTGGTCTTTCCACTTTAGTCTTTCCGCTTTAGTCTGTCCACTTTAGTCTTTCCACTTTAGTCTGTCCACTTTAGTCTGTCCACTTTAGTATTTCCACTTTAGTCATTTCCACTGTCTTCTGTCCAATTTAGTCTTTCCACTTTAGTCTTTCCACTTTAGTCGGTCCACTTTAGTCTTTCCACTATAGTCTGTCCACTTTAGTCTTTCCACTATAGTCTGTCCACTTTAGTCTTTCCACTTTAGTCTTTCCACTTTAGTCTTTCCACTATAGTCTCCACTTTATTCTGTCCACTACAGTCTTTCCACTATGGTTTTTCCACTATAGTCTTTCCACTTTAGTCTTTCCACTTTAGTCTTTCCACTTTAGTCTGTCCACTTTAGTCTTTCCACTATAGACTGTCCACTTTAGTCTTTCCACTATTCTCTGTCCACTTCAGTCTTTCCACTATAGTCTGTCCACTTTAGTCTTTCCACTTTAGTCTTTCCACTATAGTCTCCACTTTATTCTGTCCACTACAGTCTTTCCACTATCGTCTTTCCACTTTAGTCTGTCCACTTTAGTCTTTCCACTACTCTCTGTCCACTTTAGTCTTTCCGCTTCAGTCTTTCTACTAGAGTCTGTCCACTTTAGTCTGTCCACTTTAGTCTTTCCGCTTTAGTCTTTCCACTTTAGTCTGTTCACTTTAGTCTTTCCACTATAGTTTGTCCACTTTAGTCTTTCCACTTTAGTCTTTCCGCTTTAGTCTGTCCACTTAGTCTTCCCACTGGAGTCTGTCCACTTTAGTCTTTCCAATTTAGTCTTTCCACTTTAGTCTGTCCACTTTAGTCTTTCCACTGTCGTCTGTCCACTTTAGTCTTTCCACTATTCTCTGTCCACTCTAGTCTTTCCACTTTAGTCTTTCCACTATAGTCTCCACTTATCTGTCCACTACAGTCTTTCCACTATAGTCTCCAGTGGGAAGACTAAGTGGACAGACTAAAGCGGAAAGACTAAAGTGGAAAGACTAAAGTGGACAAACTATAGTGGAAAGACTAAAGTGAACAGACTAAAGTGGAAAGACTAAAGCGGAAAGACTAAAGTCCACTACAGTCTTTCCACTATAGTCTTTCCACTATAGTCTGTCCACTTTAGTCTGTCCACTCTAGTCTTTCCACTTTAGTCTGTCCACTTTAATCTTTCCACTATAGTCTGTCCACTTTAGTCTTTCCACTTTAGTCTTTCCGCTTTAGTCTGTCTACTTAGTCTTTCCACTATAGTCTGTCCACTTTAGTCTGTCCACTTTAGTCTTTCCACTTTAGTCTGTCCACTATAGTCTTTCCACTATAGTCCGTCCACTTTAGTCTTTCCACTTTAGTCTTTCCACTTTAGTCTGTCCACTTTAGTCTTTCCACTATAGTCTGTCCACTTTAGTCTTTCCACTTTAGTCTTTCCGCTTTAGTCTGTCCACTTAGTCTTTCCACTAGAGTCTGTCCACTTTAGTCTGTCCACTTTAGTCTTTCCACTTTAGTCTTTCCACTCTAGTCTGTTCACTTTAGTCTTTCCACTATAGTTTGTCCACTTTAGTCTTTCCACTTTAGTCTTTCCGCTTTAGTCTGTCCAATTAGTCTTCCCACTGGAGTTTGTCCACTTTAGTCTGTCCAATTTAGTCTTTCCACTATAGTCTCCACTGTATTATGTCCACTACAGTCTTTCCACTTTAGTCTTTCCACTTTAGTTTTTCCACTTTAGTCTGTCCACTACAGTCTTTCCACTATAGTCTTTCCACTATAGTCTGTCCACTTTAGTCTTTCCACTTTAGTCTTTCCACTTTAGTCTGTCCACTTTAGTCTTTCCACTATAGTCTGTCCACTTTAGTCTTTCTATTCTCTGTCCACTTTAGTCTTTCCACTTTAGTCTTTCCACTATAGTCTCCACTTTATTCTGTCCACTACAGTCTTTCCACTATAGTCTTTCCACTATAGTCTGTCCACTTTAGTCTTTCCACTTTAATCTTTCCACTTTAGTCTGTCCACTTTAGTCTTTCCACTATAGTCTGTCCACTTTAGTCTTTCAACTTTAGTCTGTCCACTTTAGTCTTTCCACTACAGTCTCCACTATATTCTGTCCACTACAGTCTTTCAATCTTAGTCTTTCCAATACTCCCTGTCCACTTTAGTCTTTCCACTATAGTTTCCACTTTATTCTGTCCACTACAGTCTTTCCACTATTTTCTGTCCACTTTAGTCTTTCCACTTTAATCTTTCCACTATAGTCTCCACTTTATTCTGTCCACTACAGTCTCTCCACTTTAGTCTTTCCACTATATTCTCCACTTTATTCTGTCCACTACAGTCTCTCCACTATAGTCTTTCCACTATAGTCTGTCCACTTTAGTCTTTCCACTATTCTCTGTCCACTTTAGTCTTTCCACTATACTCTCCACTTTATTCTGTCCACTACAGTCTTTCCTCTTTAGTGTTTCCACTTTAGTCTGTCCACTTTAGTCTTTCGACTGTAGTCTATCCAATTTAGTCTTTCCACTATTCTCTGTCCACTTTAGTCTTTCCACTTTAGTCTTTCCACTATAGTCTCCACTTTATTCTGTCCAATACAGTCTTTCAACTATAGTCTTTCCACTATAGTCGGTCCACTTTAGTCTTTCCACTTTAGTCTGTCCACTTTAGTCTTTCCACTATAGTCTGTCCACTTTAGTCTTTCCACTTTAGTCTTTCCGCTTTAGTCTGTCCACTTTAGTCTTTCCACTTTAGTCTTTCCACTTTAGTCCGTCCACTTTAGTCTTTCCACTTTAGTCATTTCCACTATCTTCTGTCCAATTTAGTCTTTCCACTTTAGTCTTTCCACTTAAGTCGGTCCACTTTAGTCTTTCCACTATAGTCTGTCCACTTTAGTCTTTCCACTATAGTCTGTCCACTTTAGTCTTTCCACTTTAGTCTTTCCACTTTAGTCTTTCCACTATAGTCTCCACTTTATTCTGTCCACTACAGTCTTTCCACTATAGTTTTTCCACTATAGTCTGTCCACTTTAGTCTTTCCACTTTAGTCTTTCCACTTTAGTCTGTCCACTTTATTCTTTCCACTATAGACTGTCCACTTTAGTCTTTCCACTATTCTCTGTCCACTTTAGTCTTTCCACTATAGTCTGTCCACTTTAGTCTTTCCACTACTCTCTGTCCACTTAAGTCTTTCCGCTTCAGTCTTTCCACTAGAGTCTGTCCACTTTAATCTTTCCACTTTAGTCTGTCCACTTCAGTCTTTCCACTATAGTCTGTCCACTTTAGTCTTTCCACTTTAGTCTTTCCACTATAGTCTCCACTTTATTCTGTCCACTACAGTCTTTCCACTATAGTCTCTCCACTTTAGTCTGTCCACTTTAGTCTTTCCACTATAGTCTGTCCACTTTAGTCTTTCCACTACTCTTTGTCCACTTTAGTCTTTCCGCTTCAGTCTTTCCACTAGAGTCTGTCCACTTTAGTCTTTCCACTTTAGTCTGTCCACTTTAGTCTTTCCACTATAGTCTCTCCACTTTAGTCTTTCCACTACTCTCTGTCCACTTTAGTCTTTCCGCTTCAGTCTTTCCACTAGAGTCTGTCCACTTTAGTCTTTCCACTTTAGTCTGTCCACTTTAGTCTTTCCACTTTAGTCTTTCCACTTTAGTCATTTCCACTATCTTCTGTCCACTTTAGTCTTTCCACTTTAGTCTTTCCACTATAGACTGTCCACTTTAGTCTTTCCTCTATTTTCTGTCCACTTTAGTCTTTCCACTATAGTCTCCACTTTATTCTGTCCACTACAGTCTTTCCACTATAGTCTTTCCACTATAGTCTTTCCACTATAGTCTGTCCACTTTAGTCTTTCCACTTTAGTCTGTCCACTTTAATCTTTCCACTATAGTCTGTCCACTTCAGTCTTTCCACTTTAGTCTTTCCGCTTTAGACTGTCCACTTAGTCTTTCCACTATAGTCTTTCCACAATAGTCTTTCCACTTTAGTCTTTCCACTTTAGTCTTTCCACTTTAGTCTGTCCACTTAGTCTTTCCAATTAAGTCTGTCCACTTTAGTCTGTCCACTTTAGTCTTTCCACTTTAGTCTGTCCACTATAGTCTTTCCACTATAGTCTGTCCACTTTTGTCTTTCCACTATAGTCTGTCCACTTTAGTCTTTCCACTTTAGTCTTTCCGCTTTAGTCTGTCCACTTAGTCTTTCCACTAGAGTCTGTCCACTTTAGTCTGTCTACTTTAGTCTTTCCACTTTAGACTGTCCACTTTAGTCTTTCCACTATAGTCTGTCTACTTTAGTCTTTCCACTTTTGTCTTTCCGCTTTAGTCTGTCCACTTAGTCTTTCCACTGGAGTCTGTCCACTTTAGTCTGTCCACTTTAGTCTTTCCACTATAGTCTCCACTTTATTCTGCTCACTACAGTCTTTCCACTTTAGTCTTTCCACTTTAGTTTTTCCACTTTAGTCTGTCCACTTCAGTCTTTCCACTATAGTCTGTCCACTTTAGTCTTTCCACTTTAGTCTTTCCACTATAGTCTCCACTTTATTCTGTCCACTACAGTTGTTCCACTATAGTCTTTCCACTTTAGTCTGTCCACTTTTGTCTTTCCACTATAGTCTGTCCACTTTAGTCTTTCCACTTTAGTCTGTCCACTTTAGTCTGTCCACTTTAGTCTTTCCACTTTAGTCATTTCCACTGTCTTCTGTCCAATTTAGTCTTTCCACTTTAGTCTTTCCACTTTAATCGGTCCACTTTAGTCTTTCCACTATAGTCTGTCCACTTTAGTCTTTCCACTATAGTCTGTCCACTTTAGTCTTTCCACTTTAGTCTTTCCACTTTAGTCTTTCCACTATAGTCTCCACTTTATTCTGTCCACTACAGTCTTTCCACTATGGTTTTTCCACTATAGTCTTTCCGCTTTAGTCTTTCCACTTTAGTCTTTCCACTTTAGTCTGTCCACTTTAGTCTTTCCACTATAGACTGTCCACTTTAGTCTTTCCACTATTCTCTGTCCACTTCAGTCTTTCCAGTATAGTCTGTCCACTTTAGTCTTTCCACTTTAGTCTTTCCACTATAGTCTCCACTTTATTCTGTCCACTACAGTCTTTCCACTATCGTCTTTCCACTTTAGTCTGTCCACTTTAGTCTTTCCACTATAGTCTGTCCACTTTAGTCTTTCCACTACTCACTGTCCACTTTAGTCTTTCCGCTTCAGTCTTTCCACTAGAGTCTGTCCACTTTAGTCTTTCCACTTTAGTCTGTCCACTTTAGTCTTTCCACTATAGTCTATCCACTTTAGTCTTTCCACTACTCTCTGTCCACTTTAGTCTTTCCGCTTCAGTCTTTCCACTAGAGTCTGTCCACTTTAGTCTTTCCACTTTAGTCTTTCCACTTTAGTCTTTCCACTATAGTCTCCACTTTATTCTGTCCACTAAAGTCTTTCCACTATGGTTTTTCCACTATAGTCTTTCCACTTTAGTCTTTCCACTTTAGTCTTTCCACTTTAGTCTGTCCACTTTAGTCTTTCCACTATAGACTGTCCACTTTAGTCTTTCCACTATTCTCTGTCCACTTCAGTCTTTCCAGTATAGTCTGTCCACTTTAGTCTTTCCACTTTAGTCTTTCCACTATAGTCTCCACTTTATTCTGTCCACTACAGTCTTTCCACTATCGTCTTTCCACTTTAGTCTGTCCACTTTAGTCTTTCCACTATAGTCTGTCCACTTTAGTCTTTCCACTACTCTCTGTCCACTTTAGTCTTTCCGCTTCAGTCTTTCCACTAGAGTCTGTCCACTTTAGTCTGTCCACTTTAGTCTTTCCACTTTAGTCTTTCCACTTTAGTCTGTTCACTTTAGTCTTTCCACTATAGTTTGTCCACTTTAGTCTTTCCACTTTAGTCTTTCCGCTTTAGTCTGTCCACTTAGTCTTCCCACTGGAGTCTGTCCACTTTAGTCTTTCCAATTTAGTCTTTCCACTTTAGTCTGTCCACTTTAGTCTTTCCACTATCGTCTGTCCACTTTAGTCTTTCCACTATTCTCTGTCCACTCTAGTCTTTCCACTTTAGTCTTTCCACTATAGTCTCCACTTATCTGTCCACTACAGTCTTTCCACTATAGTCTTTCCACTATAGTCTGTCCACTTTAGTCTGTCCACTCTAGTCTTTCCACTTTAGTCTGTCCACTTTAATCTTTCCACTATAGTCTGTCCATTTTAGTCTTTCCACTTTAGTCTTTCCGCTTTAGTCTGTCTACTTAGTCTTTCCACTATAGTCTGTCCACTTTAGTCTGTCCACTTTAGTCTTTCCACTTTAGTCTGTCCACTATAGTCTTTCCACTATAGTCCGTCCACTTTAGTCTTTCCACTTTAGTCTTTCCACTTTAGTCTGTCCACTTTAGTCTTTCCACTATAGTCTGTCCACTTTAGTCTTTCCACTTTAGTCTTTCCGCTTTAGTCTGTCCACTTAGTCTTTCGACTAGAGTCTGTCCACTTTAGTCTGTCCACTTTAGTCTTTCCACTTTAGTCTTTCCACTCTAGTCTGTTCACTTTAGTCTTTCCACTATAGTTTGTCCACTTTAGTCTTTCCACTTTAGTCTTTCCGCTTTAGTCTGTCCACTTAGTCTTCCCACTGGAGTTTGTCCACTTTAGTCTGTCCACTTTAGTCTTTCCACTATAGTCTCCACTGTATTATGTCCACTACAGTCTTTCCACTTTAGTCTTTCCACTTTAGTTTTTCCACTTTAGTCTGTCCACTACAGTCTTTCCACTATAGTCTTTCCACTATAGTCTGTCCACTTTAGTCTTTCCACTTTAGTCTTTCCACTTTAGTCAGTCCACTTTAGTCTTTCCACTATAGTCTGTCCACTTTAGTCTTTCTATTCTCTGTCCACTTTAGTCTTTCCACTTTAGTCTTTCCACTATAGTCTCCACTTTATTCTGTCCACTAAAGTCTTTCCACTATAGTCTTTCCACTATAGTCTGTCCACTTTAGTCTTTCCACTTTAGTCTTTCCACTTTAATCTTTCCACTTTAGTCTGTCCACTTTAGTCTTTCCACTATAGTCTGTCCACTTTAGTCTTTCCACTTTAGTCTTTCCACTTTAGTCTTTCCACTACAGTCTCCACTATATTCTGTCCACTACAGTCTTTCAATCTTAGTCTTTCCAATACTCCCTGTCCACTTTAGTCTTTCCACTATAGTTTCCACTTTATTCTGTCCACTACAGTCTTTCCACTATTTTCTGTCCACTTTAGTCTTTCCACTTTAGTCTTTCCACTATAGTCTCCACTTTATTCTGTCCACTACAGTCTCTCCACTATAGTCTGTCCACTTTAGTCTTTCGACTGTAGTCTGTCCAATTTAGTCTTTCCACTATTCTCTGTCCACTTTAGTCTTTCCACTTTAGTCTTTCCACTATAGTCTCCACTTTATTCTGTCCACTACAGTCTTTCAACTATAGTCTTTCCACTATAGTCTGTCCACTTTAGTCTTTCCACTTTAGTCTTTCCACTTTAGTCTGTCCACTTTAGTCTTTCCACTATAGTCTGTCCACTTTAGTCTTTCCACTTTAGTCTTTCCGCTTTAGTCTGTCCACTTTAGTCTTTCCACTTTAGTCTGTCCACTTTAGTCCGTCCACTTTAGTCTTTCCACTTTAGTCATTTCCACTATCTTCTGTCCAATTTAGTCTTTCCACTTTAGTCTTTCCACTTAAGTCGGTCCACTTTAGTCTTTCCACTATAGTCTGTCCACTTTAGTCTTTCCACTATAGTCTGTCCACTTTAGTCTTTCCACTTTAGTCTTTCCACTTTAGTCTTTCCACTATAGTCTACACTTTATTCTGTCCACTACAGTCTTTCCACTATAATTTTTCCACTATAGTCTGTCCACTTTAGTCTTTCCACTTTAGTCTTTCCACTTTAGTCTGTCCACTTTATTCTTTCCACTATAGACTGTCCACTTTAGTCTTTCCACTATTCTCTGTCCACTTTAGTCTTTCCACTATAGTCTGTCCACTTTAGTCTTTCCACTACTCTCTGTCCACTTAAGTCTTTCCGCTTCAGTCTTTCCACTAGAGTCTGTCCACTTTAATCTTTCCACTTTAGTCTGTCCACTTCAGTCTTTCCACTATAGTCTGTCCACTTTAGTCTTTCCACTATAGTCTCCACTTTATTCTGTCCACTACAGTCTTTCCACTATAGTCTTTCCACTTTAGTCTGTCCACTTTAGTCTTTCCACTATAGTCTGTCCACTTTAGTCTTTCCACTACTCTTTGTCCACTTTAGTCTTTCCGCTTCAGTCTTTCCACTAGAGTCTGTCCACTTTAGTCTTTCCACTTTAGTCTGTCCACTTTAGTCTTTCCACTATAGTCTCTCCACTTTAGTCTTTCCACTACTCTCTGTCCACTTTAGTCTTTCCGCTTCAGTCTTTCCACTAGAGTCTGTCCACTTTAGTCTTTCCACTTTAGTCTGTCCACTTTAGTCTTTCCACTTTAGTCTTTCCACTTTAGTCATTTCCACTATCTTCTTTCCACTTTAGTCTGTCCACTTTAGTCTATCCACTATAGTCTGTCCACTTTAGTCTTTCCACTTTAGTCTTTCCGCTTTAGTCTGTCCACTTAGTCTTTCCACTAGAGTCTGTCCACTTTAGTCTGTCTACTTTAGTCTTTCCACTTTAGACTGTCCACTTTAGTCTTTCCACTATAGTCTGTCTACTTTAGTCTTTCCACTTTAGTCTTTCCGCTTTAGTCTGTCCACTTAGTCTTTCCACTGGAGTCTGTCCACTTTAGTCTGTCCACTTTAGTCTTTCCACTATAGTCTCCACTTTATTCTGCTCACTACAGTCTTTCCACTTTAGTCTTTCCACTTTAGTTTTTCTACTTTAGTCTTTCCACTTCAGTCTTTCCACTATAGTCTGTCCACTTTAGTCTTTCCACTTTAGTCTTTCCACTATAGTCTCCACTTTATTCTGTCCACTACAGTTGTTCCACTATAGTCTTTCCACTTTAGTCTGTCCACTTTAGTCTTTCCACTATAGTCTGTCCACTTTAGTCTTTCCACTACTCTCTGTCCACTTTAGTCTTTCCGCTTCAGTCTTTCCACTAGAGTCTGTCCACTTTAGTCTTTCCACTTTAGTCCGTCCACTTTAGTCTTTCCACTTTAGTCCTTCCACTTTAGTCTTTCCAGGATAGACTGTCAACTTTAGTCTTTCCACTATTCTCTGTCCACTTTAGTCTTTCCACTATAGTCTCCACTTTATTCTGTCCACTACAGTTTTTCCACTCTAGTCTTTCCACTATAGTCTGTCCACTTTAGTCTTTCCACTTTAGTCTGTCCACTTTAGTCTGTCCACTTTAGTCTTTCCACTTTAGTCATTTCCACTGTCTTCTGTCCAATTTAGTCTTTCCACTTTAGTCTTTCCACTTTAGTCGGTCCACTTTAGTCTTTCCACTATAGTCTGTCCACTTTAGTCTTTCCACTATAGTCTTTCCACTATAGTCTGTCCACTTTAGTCTTTCCACTTTAGTCTGTCCACTTTAATCTTTCCACTATAGTCTGTCCACTTCAGTCTTTCCACTTTAGTCTTTCCGCTTTAGACTGTCTACTTAGTCTTTCCACTATAGTCTTTCCACAATAGTCTTTCCACTTTAGTCTTTCCACTTTAGTCTTTCCACTTTAGTCTTTCCACTTTAGTCTGTCCACTTAGTCTTTCCAATTAAGTCTGTCCACTTTAGTCTGTCCACTTTAGTCTTTCCACTTTAGTCTGTCCACTATAGTCTTTCCACTATAGTCTGTCTACTTTAGTCTTTCCACTTTAGTCTTTCCGCTTTAGTCTGTCCACTTAGTCTTTCCACAGGAGTCTGTCCACTTTAGTCTGTCCACTTTAGTCTTTCCACTATAGTCTCCACTTTATTCTGCTCACTACAGTCTTTCCACTTTAGTCTTTCCACTTTAGTTTTTCCACTTTAGTCTGTCCACTTCAGTCTTTCCACTATAGTCTGTCCACTTTAGTCTTTCCACTTTAGTCTTTCCACTATAGTCTCCACTTTATTCTGTCCACTACAGTTGTTCCACTATAGTCTTTCCACTTTAGTCTGTCCACTTTAGTCTTTCCACTATAGTCTGTCCACTTTAGTCTTTCCACTACTCTCTGTCCACTTTAGTCTTTCCGCTTCAGTCTTTCCACTAGAGTCTGTCCACTTTAGTCTTTCCACTTTAGTCCGTCCACTTTAGTCTTTCCACTTTAGTCTTTCCACTTTAGTCTTTCCAGGATAGACTGTCAACTTTAGTCTTTCCACTATTCTCTGTCCACTTTAGTCTTTCCACTATAGTCTCCACTTTATTCTGTCCACTACAGTTTTTCCACTCTAGTCTTTCCACTATAGTCTGTCCACTTTAGTCTTTCCACTTTAGTCTGTCCACTTTAGTCTGTCCACTTTAGTCTTTCCACTTTAGTCATTTCCACTGTCTTCTGTCCAATTTAGTCTTTCCACTTTAGTCTTTCCACTTTAGTCGGTCCACTTTAGTCTTTCCACTATAGTCTGTCCACTTTAGTCTTTCCACTATAGTCTTTCCACTATAGTCTGTCCACTTTAGTCTTTCCACTTTAGTCTGTCCACTTTAATCTTTCCACTATAGTCTGTCCACTTCAGTCTTTCCACTTTAGTCTTTCCGCTTTAGACTGTCCACTTAGTCTTTCCACTATAGTCTTTCCACAATAGTCTTTCCACTTTAGTCTTTCCACTTTAGTCTTTCCACTTTAGTCTTTCCACTTTAGTCTGTCCACTTAGTCTTTCCAATTAAGTCTGTCCACTTTAGTCTGTCCACTTTAGTCTTTCCACTTTAGTCTGTCCACTATAGTCTTTCCACTATAGTCTGTCCACTTTAGTCTTTCCACTTTAGTCTTTCCACTTTAGTCTGTCCACTTTAGTCTTTCCACTATAGTCTGTCCACTTTAGTCTTTCCACTTTAGTCTTTCCGCTTTAGTCTGTCCACTTAGTCTTTCCACTAGAGTCTGTCCACTTTAGTCTGTCTACTTTAGTCTTTCCACTTTAGACTGTCCACTTTAGTCTTTCCACTATAGTCTGTCTACTTTAGTCTTTCCACTTTAGTCTTTCCGCTTTAGTCTGTCCACTTAGTCTTTCCACTGGAGTCTGTCCACTTTAGTCTGTCCACTTTAGTCTTTCCACTATAGTCTCCACTTTATTCTGCTCACTACAGTCTTTCCACTTTAGTCTTTCCACTTTAGTTTTTCCACTTTAGTCTGTCCACTTCAGTCTTTCCACTATAGTCTGTCCACTTTAGTCTTTCCACTTTAGTCTTTCCACTTTAGTCTTTCCACTTTAGTCTTTCCACTTTAGTCTGTCCACTTAGTCTTTCCAATTAAGTCTGTCCACTTTAGTCTGTCCACTTTAGTCTTTCCACTTTATTCTGTCCACTACAGTTGTTCCACTATAGTCTTTCCACTTTAGTCTGTCCACTTAGTCTTTCCACTAGAGTCTGTCCACTTTAGTCTGTCTACTTTAGTCTTTCCACTTTAGACTGTCCACTTTAGTCTTTCCACTATAGTCTGTCTACTTTAGTCTTTCCACTTTAGTCTTTCCGCTTTAGTCTGTCCACTTAGTCTTTCCACTGGAGTCTGTCCACTTTAGTCTGTCCACTTTAGTCTTTCCACTATAGTCTCCACTTTATTCTGCTCACTACAGTCTTTCCAGTTTAGTCTTTCCACTTTAGTTTTTCCACTTTAGTCTGTCCACTTCAGTCTTTCCACTATAGTCTGTCCACTTTAGTCTTTCCACTATAGTCTCCACTTTATTCTGTCCACTACAGTCTTTCCACTATAGTCTTTCCACTTTAGTCTGTCCACTTTAGTCTTTCCACTATAGTCTGTCCACTTTAGTCTTTCCACTACTCTTTGTCCACTTTAGTCTTTCCGCTTCAGTCTTTCCACTAGAGTCTGTCCACTTTAGTCTTTCCACTTTAGTCTGTCCACTTTAGTCTTTCCACTATAGTCTCTCAACTTTAGTCTTTCCACTACTCTCTGTCCACTTTAGTCTTTCCGCTTCAGTCTTTCCACTAGAGTCTGTCCACTTTAGTCTTTCCACTTTAGTCTGTCCACTTTAGTCTTTCCACTTTAGTCTTTCCACTTTAGTCATTTCCACTATCTTCTGTCCACTTTAGTCTTTCCACTTTAGTCCTACCACTATAGACTGTCCACTTTAGTCTTTCCACTATTTTCTGTCCACTTTAGTCTTTCCACTATAGTCTCCACTTTATTCTGTCCACTACAGTCTTTCCACTATAGTCTTTCCACTATAGTCTTTCCACTATAGTCTGTCCACTTTAGTCTTTCCACTTTAGTCTGTCCACTTTAATCTTTCCACTATAGTCTGTCCACTTCAGTCTTTCCACTTTAGTCTTTCCGCTTTAGACTGTCCACTTAGTCTTTCCACTATAGTCTTTCCACAATAGTCTTTCCACTTTAGTCTTTCCACTTTAGTCTTTCCACTTTAGTCTTTCCACTTTAGTCTGTCCACTTAGTCTTTCCAATTAAGTCTGTCCACTTTAGTCTGTCCACTTTAGTCTTTCCACTTTAGTCTGTCCACTATAGTCTTTCCACTATAGTCTGTCCACTTTAGTCTTTCCACTTTAGTCTTTCCACTTTAGTCTGTCCACTTTAGTCTTTCCACTATAGTCTGTCCACTTTAGTCTTTCCACTTTAGTCTTTCCGCTTTAGTCTGTCCACTTAGTCTTTCCACTAGAGTCTGTCCACTTTAGTCTGTCTACTTTAGTCTTTCCACTTTAGACTGTCCACTTTAGTCTTTCAACTATAGTCTGTCTACTTTAGTCTTTCCACTTTAGTCTTTCCGCTTTAGTCTGTCCACTTAGTCTTTCCACTGGAGTCTGTCCACTTTAGTCTGTCCACTTTAGTCTTTCCACTATAGTCTCCACTTTATTCTGCTCACTACAGTCTTTCCACTTTAGTCTTTCCACTTTAGTTTTTCCACTTTAGTCTGTCCACTTCAGTCTTTCCACTATAGTCTGTCCACTTTAGTCTTTCCACTTTAGTCTTTCCACTATAGTCTCCACTTTATTCTGTCCACTACAGTTGTTCCACTATAGTCTTTCCACTTTAGTCTGTCCACTTTAGTCTTTCCACTATAGTCTGTCCACTTTAGTCTTTCCACTACTCTCTGTCCACTTTAGTCTTTCCGCTTCAGTCTTTCCACTAGAGTCTGTCCACTTTAGTCTTTCCACTTTAGTCCGTCCACTTTAGTCTTTCCACTTTAGTCCTTCCACTTTAGTCTTTCCAGGATAGACTGTCAACTTTAGTCTTTCCACTATTCTCTGTCCACTTTAGTCTTTCCACTATAGTCTCCACTTTATTCTGTCCACTACAGTTTTTCCACTCTAGTCTTTCCACTATAGTCTGTCCACTTTAGTCTTTCCACTTTAGTCTGTCCACTTTAGTCTGTCCACTTTAGTCTTTCCACTTTAGTCATTTCCACTGTCTTCTGTCCAATTTAGTCTTTCCACTTTAGTCTTTCCACTTTAGTCGGTCCACTTTAGTCTTTCCACTATAGTCTGTCCACTTTAGTCTTTCCACTATAGTCTTTCCACTATAGTCTGTCCACTTTAGTCTTTCCACTTTAGTCTGTCCACTTTAATCTTTCCACTATAGTCTGTCCACTTCAGTCTGTCCACTTTAGTCTTTCCACTTTAGTCTGTCCACTTTAATCTTTCCACTATAGTCTGTCCACTTCAGTCTTTCCACTTTAGTCTTTCCACTTTAGACTGTCTACTTAGTCTTTCCACTATAGTCTTTCCACAATATTCTTTCCACTTTAGTCTTTCCACTTTAGTCTTTCCAATTAAGTCTGTCCACTTTAGTCTGTCCACTTTAGTCTTTCCACTTTAGTCTGTCCACTATAGTCTTTCCACTATAGTCTGTCTACTTTAGTCTTTCCGCTTTAGTCTTTCCGCTTTAGTCTGTCCACTTAGTCTTTCCACAGGAGTCTGTCCACTTTAGTCTGTCCACTTTAGTCTTTCCACTATAGTCTCCACTTTATTCTGCTCACTACAGTCTTTCCACTTTAGTCTTTCCACTTTAGTTTTTCCACTTTAGTCTGTCCACTTCAGTCTTTCCACTATAGTCTGTCCACTTGAGTCTTTCCACTTTAGTCTTTCCACTATAGTCTCCACTTTATTCTGTCCACTACAGTTGTTCCACTATAGTCTTTCCACTTTAGTCTGTCCACTTTAGTCTTTCCACTATAGTCTGTCCACTTTAGTCTTTCCACTACTCTCTGTCCACTTTAGTCTTTCCGCTTCAGTCTTTCCACTAGAGTCTGTCCACTTTAGTCTTTCCACTTTAGTCTGTCCACTTTAGTCTTTCCACTTTAGTCTTTCCACTTTAGTCTTTCCAGGATAGACTGTCAACTTTAGTCTTTCCACTATTCTCCTTCCACTTTAGTCTTTCCACTATAGTCTCCACTTTATTCTGTCCACTACAGTTTTTCCACTCTAGTCTTTCCACTATAGTCTGTCCACTTTAGTCTTTCCACTTTAGTCTTTCCACTTTAGTCTGTCCACTTTAGTCTTTCCACTTTAGTCATTTCCACTTTAGTCTTTCCACTATAGTCTTTCCACTATAGTCTGTCCACTTTAGTCTTTCCACTTTAGTCTGTCCACTTTAATCTTTCCACTATAGTCTGTCCACTTCAGTCTTTCCACTTTAGTCTTTCCGCTTTAGACTGTCCACTTAGTCTTTCCACTATAGTCTTTCCACAATAGTCTTTCCACTTTAGTCTTTCCACTTTAGTCTTTCCACTTTAGTCTTTCCACTTTAGTCTGTCCACTTAGTCTTTCCAATTAAGTCTGTCCACTTTAGTCTGTCCACTTTAGTCTTTCCACTTTAGTCTGTCCACTATAGTCTTTCCACTATAGTCTGTCCACTTTAGTCTTTCCACTTTAGTCTTTCCACTTTAGTCTGTCCACTTTAGTCTTTCCACTATAGTCTGTCCACTTTAGTCTTTCCACTTTAGTCTTTCCGCTTTAGTCTGTCCACTTAGTCTTTCCACTAGAGTCTGTCCACTTTAGTCTGTCTACTTTAGTCTTTCCACTTTAGACTGTCCACTTTAGTCTTTCCACTATAGTCTGTCTACTTTAGTCTTTCCACTTTAGTCTTTCCGCTTTAGTCTGTCCACTTAGTCTTTCCACTGGAGTCTGTCCACTTTAGTCTGTCCACTTTAGTCTTTCCACTATAGTCTCCACTTTATTCTGCTCACTACAGTCTTTCCACTTTAGTCTTTCCACTTTAGTTTTTCCACTTTAGTCTGTCCACTTCAGTCTTTCCACTATAGTCTGTCCACTTTAGTCTTTCCACTTTAGTCTTTCCACTATAGTCTCCACTTTATTCTGTCCACTACAGTTGTTCCACTATAGTCTTTCCACTTTAGTCTGTCCACTTAGTCTTTCCACTAGAGTCTGTCCACTTTAGTCTGTCTACTTTAGTCTTTCCACTTTAGACTGTCCACTTTAGTCTTTCCACTATAGTCTGTCTACTTTAGTCTTTCCACTTTAGTCTTTCCGCTTTAGTCTGTCCACTTAGTCTTTCCACTGGAGTCTGTCTACTTTAGTCTGTCCACTTTAGTCTTTCCACTATAGTCTCCACTTTATTCTGCTCACTACAGTCTTTCCAGTTTAGTCTTTCCACTTTAGTTTTTCCACTTTAGTCTGTCCACTTCAGTCTTTCCACTATAGTCTGTCCACTTTAGTCTTTCCACTTTAGTCTTTCCACTATAGTCTCCACTTTATTCTGTCCACTACAGTTGTTCCACTATAGTCTTTCCACTTTAGTCTGTCCACTTTAGTCTTTCCACTATAGTCTGTCCACTTTAGTCTTTCCACTACTCTCTGTCCACTTTAGTCTTTCCGCTTCAGTCTTTCCACTAGAGTCTGTCCACTTTAGTCTTTCCACTTTAGTCCGTCCACTTTAGTCTTTCCACTTTAGTCTTTCCACTTTAGTCTTTCCAGGATAGACTGTCAACTTTAGTCTTTCCACTATTCTCTGTCCACTTTAGTCTTTCCACTATAGTCTCCACTTTATTCTGTCCACTACAGTTTTTCCACTCTAGTCTTTCCACTATAGTCTGTCCACTTTAGTCTTTCCACTTTAGTCTGTCCACTTTAGTCTGTCCACCTCAGTCTTTCCACTTTAGTCATTTCCACTGTCTTCTGTCCAATTTAGTCTTTCCACTTTAGTCTTTCCACTTTAGTCGGTCCACTTTAGTCTTTCCACTATAGTCTGTCCACTTTAGTCTTTCCACTATAGTCTGTCCACTTTAGTCTTTCCACTTTAGTCTTTCCACTTTAGTCTTTCCACTATAGTCTCCACTTTATTCTGTCCACTACAGTCTTTCCACTATGGTTTTTCCACTATAGTCTTTCCACTTTAGTCTTTCCACTTTAGTCTGTCCACTTTAGTCTTTCCACTATAGACTGTCCACTTTAGTCTTTCCACTATTCTCTGTCCACTTCAGTCTTTCCAGTATAGTCTGTCCACTTTAGTCTTTCCACTTTAGTCTTTCCACTATAGTCTCCACTTTATTCTGTCCACTACAGTCTTTCCACTATCGTCTTTCCACTTTAGTCTGTCCACTTTAGTCTTTCCACTATAGTCTGTCCACTTTAGTCTTTCCACTACTCTCTGTCCACTTTAGTCTTTCCGCTTCAGTCTTTCCACTAGAGTCTGTCCACTTTAGTCTTTCCACTTTAGTCTGTCCACTTTAGTCTTTCCACTATAGTCTATCCACTTTAGTCTTTCAACTACTCTCTGTCCACTTTAGTCTTTCCGCTTCAGTCTTTCCACTAGAGTCTGTCCACTTTAGTCTGTCCACTTTAGTCTTTCCACTTTAGTCTTTCCACTTTAGTCTGTTCACTTTAGTCTTTCCACTATAGTTTGTCCACTTTAGTCTTTCCACTTTAGTCTTTCCGCTTTAGTCTGTCCACTTAGTCTTCCAACTGGAGTCTGTCCACTTTAGTCTTTCCACTTTAGTCTTTCCACTTTAGTCTGTCCACTTTATTCTTTCCACTATAGACTGTCCACTTTAGTCTTTCCACTATTCTCTGTCCACTTTAGTCTTTCCACTATAGTCTCCACTTTATTCTGTCCACTACAGTCTCTCCACTTTAGTCTTTCCACTATAGTCTCCACTTTATTCTGTCCACTACAGTCTCTCCACTATAGTCTTTCCACTATAGTCTGTCCACTTTAGTCTTTCCACTATTCTCTGTCCACTTTAGTCTTTCCACTACTCTCTGTCCACTTTAGTCTTTCCGCTTCAGTCTTTCCACTAGAGTCTGTCCACTTTAGTCTTTCCACTTTAGTCGGTCCACTTTAGTCTTTCCACTATAGTCTATCCACTTTAGTCTTTCCACTACTCTCTGTCCACTTTAGTCTTTCCGCTTCAGTCTTTCCACTAGAGTCTGTCCACTTTAGTCTGTCCACTTTAGTCTTTCCACTTTAGTCTTTCCACTTTAGTCTGTTCACTTTAGTCTTTCCACTATAGTTTGTCCACTTTAGTCTTTCCACTTTAGTCTTCCGCTTTAGTCTGTCCACTTAGTCTTCCCACTGGAGTCTGTCCACTTTAGTCTTTCCACTTTAGTCTTTCCACTTTAGTCTGTCCACTTTAGTCTTTCCACTATCGTCTGTCCACTTTAGTCTTTCCACTACTCTCTGTCCACTTTAGTCTTTCCACTTTAGTCTTTCCACTATAGTCTCCACTTATCTGTCCACTACAGTCTTTCCACTATAGTCTTTCCACTATAGTCTGTCCACTTTAGTCTGTCCACTCTAGTCTTTCCACTTTAGTCTGTCCACTTTAATCTTTCCACTATAGTCTGTCCACTTTAGTCTTTCCACTTTAGTCTTTCCGCTTTAGTCTGTCTACTTAGTCTTTCCACTATAGTCTGTCCACTTTAGTCTGTCCACTTTAGTCTTTCCACTTTAGTCTGTCCACTATAGTCTTTCCACTATAGTCCGTCCACTTTAGTCTTTCCACTTTAGTCTTTCCACTTTAGTCTGTCCACTTTAGTCTTTCCACTATAGTCTGTCCACTTTAGTCTTTCCACTTTAGTCTTTCCGCTTTAGTCTGTCCACTTAGTCTTTCCACTAGAGTCTGTCCACTTTAGTCTGTCCACTTTAGTCTTTCCACTTTAGTCTTTCCACTCTAGTCTCTTCACTTTAGTCTTTCCACTATAGTTTGTCCACTTTAGTCTTTCCACTTTAGTCTTTCCGCTTTAGTCTGTCCACTTAGTCTTCCCACTGGAGTTTGTCCACTTTAGTCTGTCCACTTTAGTCTTTCCACT